>JAVJIF010012468.1:0-112887 GCA_038442645.1 Agave tequilana
TTTAGGATTTAAAACTTGAATTTTTTATTTAAAATAAAATCCATAAATTCACGAAAAATCTACAAAAATAGTTTCAGTATTATTCTTTGACATACAAACATATTTGAGTAAAATCAAGACATGTTACAAACAATTTGAACTAGTTTTGTAACTTAGAAAATTTGGCTCAAAACAAAACTGTATTTTCAAATTGGTTTTTCAAAACTTATTTTTCCAAAACTTGTCCAAATACAAAAAAGATATTTAAACACTTTTAAAGCATGGTGTGTATGGATATGATCCACTACACATAAAAGATGAAATATCTATGTTTTTGACAATAAGCACTAAAAAATGTTTTGGTTTAAAACATATATACTTGAAACTCTAAAAATCAAACCGGTATTTTTCCAAAATGAAAGTCTTTTACAAAATGAAAATTCTTTTATGAAAACTCATATAATCAAGAGTGTGTGTGATATGGTATACTTAAGCAATCCACCAACTATTCTATCCGTTACATTTTATCTAAAATAAAATCTTTATAAAAACAAACCTAGACTCAAGTCTTGATCTGAAGGTCGTCTCTTGAAGTCTTCTCATCTTCTTGACTTGGTCCAAACTTTATCCAAAGAGCTAGACTCCTTGAGTTCTTGATGTGGTCTTGATGCATAGGCTCTTAATCAACCCGTGTTAGCTCCAAAACTGACTTTAAATCCTTTATTGAAGCTAAACACCTACTAAGATCTTGATCACAAATCTGAGACTAATCAAAACACAAGATCATTAATACTATAACTACATGAGTTGATCATCATCAAACTAGAGTGATGGGCCTTTGGCCAACATCTATTCTCTCTCTCTCCGAACCTCTACGATCAGAATATTCCGTCACGGATAATGGCGGCCTCTGCTAAAGATACTCTTTGAAACCAAGAATGTTTAGGGCCAAAATGGACACAACCTTGTGGTCATGAGTTTTCTCGGACTTTCGGTTGTCCTCCTCAATTCGAAGCCTCACAATGAGATCTTCCAACTTACCTCCTTTCGCTTGTGCTAAGCACAGTTCTTGAAATCTCTCCACGCAGGTGGGAGTTTCTCCACGATAGTAGCAACCTGAAAGGTTTCAGGTAGAATCATACCTTTGGCTTCTATCTCGTGCAAGATAAGTTGGAACTCTTGCACCTGACTGATCACAGTGTTGTTGTTTACCATCTTGTACTCCAGAAATCGTCCCACGACGAACTTCTTGGTACCTGCATCCTCAGTCTTGTACTTCTTATCAAGACTTGATCATAACTTCTTTGCCATTGTGATAGGACTGTAGACATTGTAAAGAGAGTCATCCAGTCCATTCAAAATATAGTTTCGACAAAGGAAGTCACCTTGAGTCCATGCATCGACTGCAAAGACTGAGTCCCGATCAGTTCCGGGTTCTGGTGGATCTTCTTGCAGGAATTTGGCCAGATGCAGAGTGGTCAAGTAGAAGAGCAACTTCTGTTGTCACCTCTTGAATTCTGTACCATCAAACTTTCCTGGCTTCTCCGGCTTCGGGTTAGGAAGTGGAGTAGGCATCAAAGCTTGTATTTGCATATTTGGTGCCTTACTTGAGCTATCTTGATTAGTCTCAGACATTTTCTGCAAGTTCAAGCAGAACAGAAGTAAGAAACTTCAATATGATAATTGTCTTAAGATTGTTAGTTTTTATGATCAATCTGACAACTAATCAATATCACTAAAATATCACGATCTAATTGGCTAGGTCGATTAATATCAGGTGGGAGGTTTTTCGTTCAATAGAACGTTCCTTAATTAAAGAACCGCCTTTCAATTACCTTCCTTGGTTAAACACCAATTAGACTGGTATAAGTCAGTCTCAATATACTGAATATCAGTATAACCCCTGTATAAAGAAAATTAATTCACTTATACAGTACTGGAGTGAGGTACGCTTAAAGTGAATCTCCTTAAGACAATTACGTCCCCCGCACCGGTGCTAACGGGTTACTGGACGCTGGTCTCCCAAGATACAACACTCCTTCACGGTATTTGAATAGCACTACAAAATCACCGTACGATCGAACCGCAGTTAACCAGTACCTTCACAGGATTATTGAAGCAGCGAGACTAAGACAAATTTCTGGAGAATATTTGTCTTTATTTTGGAGGAGCACCCACTGTAGAGGAAGGTAGAAGAATATTCTTCTTTGGAAGTCCCAGATTCAGACAACAATTCTATTAAAGAATCTGTTGAATTTTCTGAGCCCTCTTTCAGAATGAATTTTGCAGAATCTCTTAGAAGCCGCTTCGGAACCGAGTTGCAGATTTCCCACTTCCCGTTGGAAGTTACTTCAAGACAGAGAGAGAGAGAGGAGAGAGAGAGAGAGAGAGAAGATCTCACCTTAGAACGCAGAGAATTGATTTCTGTTCTGTGAGTTTGGTGTGTCTTGATTTGAGAAAATGGAGCGCTATTTATAGTGCTCCGGGAGGGATAAAAGAGTCTGAACCCAACTGAAACAGTTGCAATGGTTCGGTTGAACTGTTGCAACGGTTCGTTTTCCGAATGCAAGAGCGGGTATGATCTGCGTGACCCATACCCGTGAGACCGGTTCAAAAAAAACCAGACCGGATAGGGAACTTGAACCCGAGCTCGCACCGGCCCCGGCACTAGCCGGTCTTGCCGCCGCTGGCGGCGCGCGCATGGTTTTCCCCAAATCGCGCGCGGAAAACTCCAAGTACCCAAAGGGCACACCCTTTGTTCCCATTTTTCTCTATTTAAATACTTCAAACTTTCATCCCATAGTCAATGTGGGACTAAATGATTTAGCTACCTTTAGTCCCATTTTGACTTTGAATTAGGCAAACTTTAGACTTGAATATCTCATTCATTCGAAGTCGGAATTGAACATGTGAATATACCACGTTCATCCCCAATGGAAGGAGAACACACTCCAACCATTATCCAATTGATTCTGTCAACGGATCTCGCCGTAATTCAATTCAAAGATTCACATATATTCTTTTATTCCCAACACTATATAGGATTCACATATAATATCTCACATAATTTGTCTGAGTGAAGTAACTCTCCCTCGAATGCATGGTGCACAACGTGTTCTTTCATGATGCGGACCAGAAGTTGCTCTCTTTTTATGTCATTTTCATAGTATAGGAAGCCCATCAAAATCAAAACAGAAGCCATGGAACAAATGTATTTTGATCCTTTACCTTCATTACAAAATCTCAATACCAATCTTGTATATGACAAACTATACAGGTGTGTATAAATATGGTCATATACAATACAATACATATTTACACAAATAACAATGGGTAAAAAAAAATAAAAAAAAAATGCTAACGAACTTCACACATCTACAAGATCTACAACTATTTCATCAATCAAATCATCCAGTATTAGACCTTCCAAGTAAACTCCAACTCTCTCAACATCCCACTGCACGTTCATCCATCCATCGTTCTTTGCATAATCTCGAGCCTCAATCCTCTCTATGCTGTGATTCATGTCCTGCTCTGAACCAAGCTGCTGACTGACTTTTGTCCACACCTCTTCAAGAAGATGATCTCCCACAGGCACTGGTCTAATGTGAGGGCAAAAGCGCAAAAGCCCTGTGGTATGAGCAATAGTACTCGCGTAAACTTCCAACAGGATCTCGTTGATGAGATCAAGAAGTAGTTGATCGAAAGAAGAGTCATGTCTCCTAGTTTCAGGTTCTTCAACAGCCAGTAATTGGTCCACTGGCTCGCACGATGAATACCATGCTGCGAGGAACTCCTCTGCTCCTTCACCAAACCCAGATTTGTTTAATACATCCTTCACAAAATTGAACTCAACATCCTCGTCACTTTCTGTTGTCACTTGACCCTTGTAAGAATCTGCCTTGTTGAGCTCCACCATTGTAGATAACTTGTTCTCTTGTTTGACACCAGAATCCTGCTCCTCAAAATGAACTGAACTAGATTGCAACTCAGCACCTGCCAGAGAGGGAACAAAATTAGACAAAAGGAAACTTCAGAGTTCTGATGATATGCACAGTGATTCTATTTTTTTCCAGAAAATTATGCAACTATTTGAACATTAATCATCAATTAATAGTTTAACTAGAATGAAAAGATCATGCAAATATTTACCTTGCGATTCCGCATACTTGACTGGACTGAGAGGGTCTTCTTCAATATACAAATCAAGTATAGAAACTGGACTTGATTCTGTAGGCTTGTCACTTGGATTCCCTTCGGCTTCATTAACATCATAATCCTGAGGTATACTCCTACTGTCATCAGCTATTAAATCATCTGAAACAACGCACGCTTCACCTTGATCATGTTTATCGATGAACTCTGGCTGTTCCAGGCTGGAATCGGTTTCCAGGTTCTCCTCTGTATTCGCATGAACACCTACTGAGTTTGGCTCGTCTGAAATGCAAGCGTCTACTTTCACATCATCAGCTAAAAGATCTGAATCTGGTTCCTTTGCTGATAGAGATGACACTTCCCTTGGAATATCATTGCTGAAAGAAAATGACCCAACTTCAGCCACTTGAGACTTCATATCCTGCAAACCATCTTCTTGGATTGACTTCAATCTTTCAGGCTGTCTTTTGGGTTCTCTCACTGAAGCAGATTCGAGCAAATGAGGATATCTGTCAAAGGATTCAGATAGAGAGCGTGACCGCAGAATTCTTCTATGTGCAGAGTTACTGTCTTGCTCTTTAACTGAATTCGACCTCTGAGGAAGCCTTTGGGGTCCTTTGGCTGAAATGGATTCAAGCAAATGGTATCTATCAAATGATTCAGAGAGAGAGCGTGACCATAGAACTCTCCCCTGTGCAGAGTTCTTTTCTTGCTCTTTAACTGAACACAATCTCTGAGGAGGTCTTTGGGGTTCTCTAACCGAAATGAATTCAAGCAAATGGGAGTACCGATCTAAGGATTCAGAAAGTGATCGTGAAAGAAATCTTCTGCTTGCTAATTTGCTGTCCTGCTCTTTGACTGAATTCGACCTCTGAGGAAGTCTTTGTGCTTCTCTAACTAAACTGGATTCAAGCAAATGGGAATACTTATCCAAGGATTCAGTAAGGGAGCGTGATCGTTGAATGCTTCTATGTGCGAACTTGCTGTTATTAGAAACAAATCCCTCGCTACCAAACCTGCTTCTTGGACCATCGCCACTCCTGTTCTCCTTCTCCATCTCTGCACCATCAGGTATCTTGTGTCCGAAAGGTATTTTATCCAGTACTCCATCCATATATATCCGGTGTTCCTCCTTGATTACATCTTTAATCTTCTGTGTGAGGTCTGATGAGCGATCTAAACCTGCCACGCCATTACCAGGGTCCTGCAAAAATTCCTCAGCGGCGTTTGGAACTGAAGGCAAAGTTTTATCTCTTGCAGGACTAAAATATTTTGTCCCACGACTCCTGTACCCAAAAGAGTATTCTGAATTCCGCTTGCTTGTTCACTGCTCGCAGAAAATCCGTCCTGCTTGAAGTCAGCTCAACTATCGAAGAATCAGTGCTGGAGATCATGTCATCAGGAAGAACATAATCATCGCACTCCAGATGATGTATGGAAATGGTGCGAAGCAGCCGTGCTGCTGAAGGGGAATCCTTCAACTTCCGTTTACTCTTCTTGGTGAGTTTTTTGTAGAGCAAAGATATCAGGTGAGAAGCACCAGAACTTTTCTTCGCTGTGTTCATCTTATTTTCCATCTGAAAAAAGGGTCATCCACAGACCATGAACCAGAATTAGAGCATGTGAATTTGTTATTCTAACACAAAATACAATTTGCGAAGAGAGAGAGAATAAGCACTGAATCAGATTGCAAGACATGCTAAATTTACTCAAATTTCAGTTCAATTTTTACCTGGAATTTTGCTTCTTTATCCAACAAGTGTTCTTGGTCAGTTGAAATAACATTTTGCGCCGATGTCAAAATTTTAGTTCCTATAATATATGATTGATTGATACAAAATTAGAACTTATTGATCAACCAGGAAAGAAAAGGGGATATCATCTCTTTTGATCGAAGAGAAAACTACTCACCCCCTCCATGATTTCCATCGCCATGTCGTTTGTAAGTGATCATCTTTCTCTTATGACGATGATGCCGATCTAAGTCAAGAAAATGAAGCAAACCCCACATACATCCTGAATGATTACTGTCATAATACGCTCTAGAGCTCTGATGCCTCAAAAGCTCAGCTGCCATATTTTTTGACCCTGCAAAAAATATTCAAACACTAACCATGACCCAACTCTAAAAATTGAATTTTTAACCGAAAGCTGACTACTTTTCAAGAAATTGCCTCAATCTGATGGAAACAAAGCAATACCAAGATGCTAAAAAGATCGGAAATGAAGGGAAAAAAGAAGGGATCGATGCTTACCGGCTCGTTCGAGGAGATGAGCTCTGGCAGTGCGAGACTAGAGAGGAGGGAGGAAGAGCGAGGAATCTAGGGTTTTTTGTGGAGGGCGGCGTTGAGAGAGTCATCAGTTGAGGCTTTTTAAAACGAGAAAGATGTAGATTGAATACTTTGTGGTTGTCTCTAATTGTCCCTTTCAATTTTGTGTTTATTGTGAAAGTTAATCCGCTATTTTTTTAATTAATTTTTATGCTAATCTTGGTTATCTCTTGTTCCGCTTCTCCCGCCCCCAAATTTTACCGCCACAAAATATTGGAACTGATAAACACACCGTGCGCTGTATCTCTGTTTTGACAGTTTAGTCCTTCTAAATTTTATGATTTCATATTAACGACTATAAAGTTTGTCGGAAACATATTGCTTTTTTTTGTGAAATTCGGAACAATCAAAATATAAGGCTTCATTCAATAGAATTCTATTAAATAAATAAAATATGTTCTCGTGATCTGGTAAATCCTTTTACCGTTATGTAAAGGATTTGGATTTGAATTTTATCTGTCATTTTGAATTTTTCACAATGAGACATGACTAATT
The DNA here is from genome assembly GCA_038442645.1 of Agave tequilana. Taxonomy (NCBI): domain Eukaryota; kingdom Viridiplantae; phylum Streptophyta; class Magnoliopsida; order Asparagales; family Asparagaceae; genus Agave; species Agave tequilana. The sequence goes on from JAVJIF010012468.1 coordinate 6,960, forward strand.
CTTTAAAGAAAACTATAACAGAATCATGATTTATTTTATTTAGTTTATTAAAAGTAATTTAGACATTATTTTGGCAAAAAAATATTCCTCGTCATGACCATTTGTGATATGATAAATTTTTTTTGAAAGAATAAAATCTTGGCTTTAGTTCACATGTTTTGTGCATAAGTACTCTTTTATATTTTTTTTTCTTTTTTTTATCAATTGAACAGCTCTCCTCCTTGAATGAAGACATGCACTTTATTCTCCTCAAATAAAAATTTACTAGACTTTCTCTTTGTTTTACATCGTCGATGCAAGATAGAATTGTAGTTATTCAATTTTTGTTTATACAGAGAAGAAACTATATGCAAATAGAAAATTTATTTTGGCCTAATGCGAACAGAGGTCAAGGAAAGAAAAGGTGAGTGTAAATATCAGGCCGAAAACGAACACAATCCATGCCGTGAACAACGAACCGAAAAGGTTAAAAGGTCTCCGCTTTATTTGTTGCCTTGTTGCTTCTCTCCGCGTTTCTAGATCACTATCATGAGGCTGTTTGCTAGCTGGAAAAGCACGTGCACGGGCCCGGGTGTTTTTTCTAGAAAGCAAAAGCCGTAGTGGCCGGGCTCACCTGCGGTGACCCGACTCTTCCTTCGTTCTCAGTGTGACCGTTGATTCGTTCGTTGAAGTCCCTTGTATGTAAAGTATGTTTGACTCGATTTTTTTAAAAAAGTATGTTTGACTTAAATTTGACAATTCAAAGCCCCATTTTTTTTTTTTTTGGCCTTGCTTGACTCTCCATCGAGCGAGTAGTGCTTCTTCTTGCTTTGATTGAGATTTTTAGATAGAATCTAAAACTTCTCGCAGTCTATTTTTAAATTTATCGTCTGAGTTATTTTATTAAGCTGTTGTATTTTCTTCAAATCTTATATTTTGTTTTTGTTTCCTTTCTTATATATGTGATTCCTTTCTTGATGAGACAGAGAGTAATTTTATAATTGGATCTCAGTCACAATAGGTGGGGGTCATGTGCTTTAAAAGAATTAAAAAAAAAAAGTGTGGTGCATTGGAGATTGTGAGAGAGTGTACATGGCTGTGAGAATCATGGGACAACTCTACAATTTGTAGCTTGATGTTCAATCATGAACACTGCCAGCTCACTGATTCACATTAAGTTACAGAATGTGCACATGAATGAAAGCAAAATCTTTGCTTTTCATTTATTTACTTGAGAAATAAGCTTCGACTTCTGAACAATAGTTTTTTGGGTAAATTGCGGAAAACCCCCATAAAATTATTGGGAGTGTTGCGCAAAACCCTCCTACACTATCAAAACATGTAGATTGCCCTCCAAGAGCTAACTCCATCAGTTTGTTGTTAATAAAAAAAAAATGTGCATAGCGCATAAAACTCTAATATCTATATTTTTTAATTACCATAATTAATTAATTACTAATCATAATTAAATAAATAACTAATAAGTTAAAAAATTAATTAAAGGAGCGGACCAGCCCTCCCATCCTCACCACCGCCTGATCTAATGGCGGCGACGGGGGAGGAGGAAGGAGAGGAAGGGGACCCACACCTCCCCCCTCCCCCTTTCTCTTCCTCCTTGTTGTCGCCAGATCTAACGGTGGTGAGGAGGGAGAAGGGCGGCAATCTCGCCCCTCCCCCTCCTCCCTCCTCTCCCTAGCCACCCAATCTGGGTGGTGAGAGGGAGGAAGGAGGGGGTGGAAGCAGGCCTTTCCCCCTCTCCTCCTCCTGGCTCAATCACTCGTGCTTTGATGATTTTCAACTCATGTAGTTAAGAATGTGATGATCTTGAAGTTATTTTTAAATACAAGTTATTGAATAAGATATAGATTATTCAATATCAAACAGTGAAGCTCAACCTCAACTGACACACATTGGACCATCTATTGTTGACGATTGAAGCTCAAAAAGTCAGATTCTAATCAAGCATTTATACGAAGACTTTTGTAGAGAATACTCTACAAATTGAAAGTAAATTTAACTCTAAGAAACTCTCTCTAAACTCTTGAAAAATGTTGTTAAACTTGTTTTGAAAAGTTCAATTTCTATAAGCTTGTTCTTTAATTCTCAATTTATAGCTATAGGGCTTGTAAAATTGTGAAGGTTTTGTAGTGATCTACAGACATCACAACTTGTTCTTTGGATTTTGATCGTGTACCTCTAGTGAGAGAGATTGTGAGAAGTCGATCTTGAGGAATCGCGATTTGGAGGAGTTGAGGCTCCAAGTTGACCAAGAGGGATCATGTTGTAGGAGTTACAGCTCCAAGAGGTGATCTTGTGAGATCACGGTTGTAAGCGTATTACGGTTCATGAACCGGCTATAATGCTTTCATCTTCACAGGAATTGGAGACGAAGACGTAGATTAGTGGATCAAACCTAGAAAATAAATTCAGCGTATTTATAGAGTTTGCTCATTCTTGTAACCCCCTGATCCCCGATGTACGTATTACAGTATCAGTATGTGATACGACGTACAAAAGTGATTTGACCTCCGTGATAGTCCGATTGAGCTGATTTCAGTTTCAAAAATAATTTTCTAATATTTTAGATTTTTCAGGCTTTTATGAAATTTTTCTGGATTATTTTGGAAAATCTTCGTAGTCGGTGTCGATCGACACCATAACTGGCTCTACGATTTTTATTTCACAAACAGAGTTGTATTTTGAGAATCTAATTTCACCTAATGTTTTAGAATCACATTAGCTCCGTTTTAGGATTTTTGGGGATTTTTCTGAATTTATCGAAAATCCGGCCAAACCGGTGTCGCCTAATACCGGCGAAATCTTCCAGGATTTTTAATTTGCAAACCAGATTGAATTTCTACAAACCGTTTTCATATTACGTCTTAGTATAATATTCTCTATTTTCTGTAATTTTTGGACACCGTTCGGAGCTAGTCAAATTTTGGACCGAATTAAATAATATTAATTTAATAAAATAATTTCTTTTCTTTTTCTTTCTTTTTCTTTCCCCTTCTTCCTTTTTCTGGATTCTTCTCCTCCACCGTCATTCTTTCCACCGCCTCCCCTTCTTTAAAGCCTCTCTCTCTCTCTCTCTCTCCCCCCATAACTCCCTCTCTAATTTTCACAAACCCCCCTCTCTCTCAAACTCTCTCTCTAACCTCTCTCTCTCTGTGCGACCCAACAAGAGGGGGGGGGGGGGGGGGTGACCCGTGTCAGCGGCTAGGCGCCACCGGCCGCCGTAGGCGGCCGCGCCCCAGCCCGGCCGGCGCCGGCGCCGCCGCTCCTTCTTCTTTTCTTTTCTTTTCTTTCTCCTTTTCTCTTCTTCTTCTTCTCCTTTCTTTTCTTTTTCTTCTGCTGCTAATCACTTCCTCTCTCTCTCTCTTCTCCCTCCTCACTTGCTCGGCCGGAGCCGAACCGCCGCCGGCAGGCCGGCAGGCCGCGCAGAAGCCCAGCAGCAGCAAGCTGTTGCTGCTGCTCCTCTTTTCCCTTTGTGGGTTTGGGTTAGAACCCAACCCATTAACCCACTATTGGGTTAAGTTTTAAACCCAAAACCCACTTGTTTAAACCCGATAACCCGTTAACCCATTACCCGTTAATTTAAGTTAATTGGGTATGGGTTGTGGATCTGGACCCGACCCGTTATGAGCCCAAACCCGTATCCAAACCCAATAAAGGTAACTTTGCCGAAAACCCCCTGCTACATTTCAGTATTTGCAGTTGCAATATTTTTATTTACATATTTAACCCTTTTTGATGATTTTAGCGTTCGGGCGATATTTGGAGCATCCGGACTCCGTTTCGGACGATTCTGGATCCGTTGCGATCGTGGGAAAGAGAGCTACCTTCCTATGGCTAGTTAGTGAGTGTTTTTATTTTATAAATTATCTTTTATCATGTTTAGGGATATGAATTGATCGCTTTCTATGACAGATCTTGCTACACAGATATGTTCCACTGGTACACGGAGATACCAATTCACATATTACTACATTCCATATTATTATTATCATCATTACATAAATGCTTGGTACACAGTTATCTCATGGTCACACATCCCTGCCACATATGCTCACCGCATGAGTGTACATGCATGTGTTGTTTCTATTTTCTTGTCATACGAATCACCATGCATATTACATGTATTATTGTTCCATGTTATCCCTGTATTCTTCTTATATGATTGTTTCCTGTTACTAATATGGATATTTTCGTTACTGGACATGAGAGCTGTTGATATGCGATATGTGGAATCCCACATCTATTGTTCTCGTTTCCCGTTATATTGTTCCCGTTTCCCGTATATTGTTCTATACTATCAACAGAGCTCAGGTCCGGTTATCATGTTACCCGTATCATGTACTGTATTTGTTCTTGTGACATTGTATAAGTGACATATCAGATCATAAAGCTAACTTGGGTATGGGGGAGACTTGACGGTTGATTAGATCTTATCGGGCGATGTACTGGATCCATATTGTTAGTCCCACTGCAGGGGACGGTAGTGCTACCTACCAATTGCTCCATGAGCTCCCGTTACTTGATTCATGCTCCCCTCTTAGCGGAGGGCCCTGGTCTCAGCAGCCAGGGGTTTGTTTAAGGCCGTGATCTCGGGTATACACGGGATACACCTACCCGATAAGAGCTCTTCGACCATTTGGTTTCCAAGTAACATAAAAAAACAGTATACATAGTAGTGACGTCGGGAACACTTGTTATTTGGTCACTCTCTCGTTTGGATAATGGTACCCGTATGCCATGTCCGGATGGGTTCGACTAGAGTGCGGGCTCCAGTATGAACTGTCAGTGGTATGGGACACTGGAAGAGATTGATTAAAATACCAGGTGGTCCATATTGTTATTATTGTATAAATCACATGACATGCTAGACTCATGTATATTATTGTCCCTTCATATTTGTTACTATTCCTGATATGTTATTCATTATCATGTCACCTGTATATCTTGTTACACTTTCTGATGTTCGTTACACTTCATGTGATAACATGCGACCATGTACATGTATACCCTGCATTGTAAACATTCTGCTATATGTATACCTTGCATACTTCATTTTGTATATGCACAACACAGTAGTACGAGTATATTGCCTGTTGCACATCTGCATGTTCAGTTCTATCACTCACCACTATACAACATAGTTATTATATCAAACTGGAGACTACTGTGGACATGACCCGATGATAACATGCTAGGTGGTGATGGTATTAACATATGTCATTGTTATATTTCTGCAGATTATTAATTTCTATTATATGATATCACTATTACATAAACATGCATTATATATTATTATCGTGCTTGTATTACTATAGTATATATTACTGCCTTCTTCATTTTACCACTCACTAGGTCGCTTTCTGACGACCCTGGGTTTGCGTGCCCAGGTTGGAGATCCGAGTTATCGTTTTGTCAGATAGGTCATTGGATTCCCATAGGAGACTCATCATCGAGCCCATTCATAGGTATCTTTGTGATTTGTTTCTGTTATCTTATTTATCCCTGTTTTCCTATCTGTTATGATCGCCAACCTCTTTCTGCAGGTATTCTTGTACTTATTTAATACTGGAACTCTTGTGTAGTTGGAGGATATTTCCTGTATTGAGGCTTAACGTACGCGCGAGGGTGTTTTCACCCTGTGTATGTACGTCGCCATAATGTCACCGTATCCTTGGGATCGGGGCGTTACAATTCTTGACTCTATCTCTTTACTCTTTATACTTGCATCTATCTCTGCTCAATATTTATTATATCTATTTTTAATTGCATACTATTTGAGATTAAGTGTGTTTACTGTAAATATTTTTTAATTTTATAAATATTGGATTAGTATCTCCTATTCACCCTTCTAGGTAATTTTCAAAATAGAGCAAGTTCTTCTAATTAATTTTGGCCACTCCACGAATTAGAAAAAAATTCAATTATGCCAACTAATCAAGAGCCCTTGTATCTAAAGAGGGATGACTGTCAAAGCTTCGGGTGAAGTTTTCACCAATTCGGATAACTATGCCTTTGCGGAGTTTAAACGAAGTTGAGATGCCATTTGATTTCTTCAGCTTACGAAGAGCTTAAATATAAATTGATGACTTCATTTACTGCAGGCTAAGCAGCTCAACGGTTAACCTACTTGCAAGAGTCATTGATGGCTCATGATGATGGATTCTAACACTCTAACATCCTAACTCCCTAACAAGCTAACATTACTTTATTCCATACTTGTTTTTGTTTAGTTTTGATGGTTTAAGTGTAACTTGCACTTATTTTGTTGAGTTTGAATGTGAAAGTTATCTTATAGGTCATGCTTTGAAATGCTCTTGAACCAAGGACTAGTGATGGCAACGGATACATGTGAGGTAACTATCACTAAGAGGTTAACATAGTTAGTGGAGCCATTAGCAGTTAGTAACCATGAGTTTTTTTCTCTTTTTATTTTGTTTTAGATCTACCAACAAAAATCACAAATATCTTATCTTCTATGTTTCCACTCTTCGTGTTTCATCATACTCTTCTTTTTTCACTTTTTGTTTTCTTTTCTTTTCATTCTTTAAAATATTGAAGAAACTTTAACACACACGTGAACATACTGGTAAATCTTCTATCATTTTCCGTCCATGTGGATTCGACCTGTTTAGCCTCTATGCTATAACGGAAGTATTGAGGAAGCCTAAGCACGCACTTTTAACTCGTGATTTCAAAACATATACTTTTCGTGTGCGGTTTTCCCCTGATCAGGCTTCTGTTCCATGATGTCCGCATCATTAAGTGAGCTGCAAAAAATTGGTCCTGATATATTGGAGCAGCATGAGAGTTCTTTTTTCTCAATCTCAAAAGAGTCGAGTTCTTTCCAACCCGAGGAGAATGATGTAGACATCATGGAGCCGAAGCCCAATTTAAAAGCTTGGAAAGTGTACCAAAGGAGGCCCAAGAATACCACGACAATTTGACTTTAGGAATTGTAAAATCAGAGTAGTAGTTGAATTTTAATTTCTTTTATATAATGGAAATAGTAATCAGAAGTATATTAGGATTACTATTCTCCTTCTTATATATTTTTTTTCTTTCTTTTAGATTTTTGATTTCTTTTAAGATTAATATTTCTAATTCAGTTGTAACTTGGAGAGCATAATTTTGTAGTCTTGAGGACAACGATCATTAAAATTTTTTCTTCACTTGCAAATTGAGTTTGATTATTGAATTTCTCGATCCTAAATTTGTTAGTGGTGGGATGTCATAATCAGACTCAGTTAGTAGTGAGATGCTCTAATTGATTTATCTATCTCTGTTCTCCCTCTATCTCCTCTACAAATTTCTTCCTCTCAAATAAATCTCTGTCGAATACTTTATCGCTAAATTTCTCTCTTGTCACGCATCTAGTAACTTCAGTCTCGTCTGAATAAGCGCTTCGATTTCTTGATGACCTTGTTTTCGTTGACTGTAGTTATTCTCATCTGCGTGAGTTCAGAGATCAACCAACAATCAACAAGTAAGTTAAGATCAAATTTACAATCATCTCATGTATTTTTCTTATTACATCCATTTCTTAATTATAAATTTAGATATACATCATTTAGCCTGTTATCCATTCTGATTTTCTATCCACATAAATAAAACTAAGCGAATCTAAATTACTTTGTAATTTCAATATATTTTTTTTATAGTACCATTATTTACCTGCAATAATCATAGAATACAATTAGTTTCTTTCTTTAATATGGATAAAGTACTCACATATTAAATAAAATAGCTGATATTAACTGTTTTAAGTTTTTCTACCAACATTCTTTCTTATTGGTGAAGCTTATTTTTGAGTTATTTTATCTTTTGCTTTCGCCCTCACATACGTTTCACATCATCTCGATATTAGAGTACAGTTAGATAGGATTTACATGTTAGTAACGTATATATGCTTTCTTTTATCTAGTTGAATTTTATTCAAAACTCAAAAAATTAGTGTAAATTAGAAAACCTTGAAAGGTAAGCTTTTTTTCCTGAAATTCCGTCCGATTAATGTCTAATCAAGGAAGGGAACTCAATGTGGTTCTAAAAATTAAGGAATGCCAAGTGTGAAAAATCTCCCATCTGAGCTGCGCCAATCTGGACAATTGGATTGGAAAAATTGGGACTGACTGATCCGATGATTTTAGAAAACAGATTTTTTGAAAACCAAACAAAAATTTCAAAATTTAAAACAAAATTAAAAAAATTAGTATATATTTTCATTCATATTATGACTCATACATTGCATGCCAACACGTAGTGATACTCTATACTTGCGTGAAAAAGTTAGTGAACCCAACACCGATTCCATGACCTCCCAACCTACTCTAGCTGATCTCATGGCTAAATTTGAAGCCTTGACCTACGATATAGCTCAGACTCAAGTTGATTTTACAACTCCTTCTAGAACCAAATTGCCATGGTGTTTTTGGACCTCCTTCGGTACACTTTTGAAGCATTTGGATTGGGTTTTGATTTGAGCTTCAGCTCCATGATGTCCGCATCAAGCCGTTTCTGAATTGAGGTAAAATTGTTCTCGTCTTTGTGTCTTTACTTTCTTCTTAGGTTTCAATTATGGGCGTTTGGTATGCTAATTTCTATATGTTGATCTAGAATTAATTTGCTTTTGCTATTAGCTTCAAACAGCAATGCAAGTCAGTATGTTTTAGAAAATCACAATGTTGATTCATTTCACTTAAAGGCTAAAATTTTGTGCCTTATAAAAATATCTTTGATTGGTTTTGCTAACTTCATGCTTACTGAGTAGAACCGTTAGTGCGGTGTTTTGTTTCAATTGTGAATAAGTTAGCTCCAAGAATTGATAATGTTATGCTAATCGCTCAAGTTCTACTTATGTGTGAATGGAGAGAGGAGATAAAAGAGAGAGTAAGATAGCACAAAGACTTGAAGTCAAAGGGAGAAAGAACGGCACATACAGCAGGTCAAAACAAGGCCCGATCGATCGCCCGCCGACCGGTAGACAGAGCTTGGTCGGCCGCCCGGTCGACCGGTGTGCACGACGTGCGCTGATATGGCCTGTTCGACTCCCGGTCGACCGTGACAAAGGAGTGATCGACTGCACGGTCGACCGACTGAAAGGTGGCTGCTCTCGGTTGGTCCCGGTCGACCGGGCCAGTTGACCGGGGATAAGGGTCGGTCGATCGGGCGGTCGACCGACAGACGCGTTTTGTCTACTTTCTGGATTCGGACTCCTTTTCTGTTTTTGGGTCAAATCCAATCAGAGTTTCCTAAAACTCTGAGACTCTGTGGCTATAAATAAGGGTTAGAGCCCTCATGTATTGAAAAACGGGAAAACTGAAAATCTCTCAAAGTATCTTTCTTGTATGGTTTGTATTGATTGTTGAATCAATAAAATATCTCTCTCTTGCCCCGAGGACGTAGGCAAATTTCCAAACCTCGTTAAATACTGTGTTGATTTGCTTTTCTCTATTGTTTCTCTGTTCTTATTATGTTGAGTACATCTCCGGCTGCATCTGTCTCTGTTTGGTGGATTCCTCAAGTGGTTGTTGCTCCGCGCGTAACAATTGGTATCAGAGCATCCCAGGTTCGTCATGGGATCATGTGTTGATTCCAAGGGCATCAGTTGCTGTCTTGCGGAAATCGTGTGTCGATCTCGGAGCAGCGTTGGGACTGTTTGTAGGATCGTGTGCCGATCTCAAAACAACGTGTGGATTGCTCGAGAAATCAATTCAGAGGAGTAAATTGCTTCGGAAACTCTTTGAGGGTTTCGCGTGGAGGTAAAGATCTTGTCTTTATCTAGTTTGTTTTCTCTAACTCCGTTTGCTTTCGCATTGCTTTGAGGAATCAGTTGAGAAGATGGCTTGAGATGGCACATCTACGGTGAAATCCGTGAATCCACATCCGTTGAGGATTGATGTGGTGAAGTTCGACGGCAGGAACAATTTCGGTATGTAGAGATGTGAGGTGATGGATGCACTGACGGCATCAAACCTCGAAGATACTCTACGGTTAGAGAAGAAGCGCGAATCAACTGCTGAAGAAGATTGGGACAAGATGAACCAGATGAAGTATGACTTGATCAGGTGTTATTTGACATAAGACATCAAGTATCATATGTTGCATGAAATATCTGTGAGACAACTGTGGGAGATCCTGGAGAAAAAATATCTGACAAAAAGCATCGAATCGCGGTTGTGGTTGATGAGTAAGCTTTATCGTTTCCAGATGAAGAGAGGATGCTCCATTGACGAACACATGAATAGCTACACAAAGTTTCTGACAGACCTAATTAATGTAGATGTGGAGATTGATGAAGAGAATTTGAATTCTCTTCCTAGAGAAGAGCATGAGACATTTACTCTTACATTGATCAATGGAAGAAAATCTCTTAATTACAGCGAGGTGTCTGCTGCTCTTGTGAATTATGAAGTGGACCGGTGGACACGATCCCATGTCGACTGGTGAACCGGTCGACCGGTGGACAGAGCCCGGTCGACTGGTGTGCACGACGTGCACAGATATGACCCGGTCGACCGCCCGGTCAACCGACTGAAAGGTGGCTGCTCTCGGTTGGTCCCGGTCGACCGGAACGGTCGACCGATAGCCTTTTGTCTCCTTTCTGGATTCGGACTTTTTTTTTTGTTTTGGGGTCGAATCCAATCAGGATTTCCTAAAATCCTGAAACTCTGTGGCTATAAATAAGGGTTAGAGCTCTCATGTATTGAAAAACGAGAAAACTGGAAATCCCTTGAAGTATCCCTCTTGTATTGGTTTGTATTGATTGTTGAATCACTAAAATATCTCTCCCCCTTACCCGAAGGATGTAAGCAAATTACCGAATCTCATTAAATACTGTGTTGATTTGCTTTTCTCTATTGTTTCTCTATTCTTGTCGTGTTGGGTACATCTCCGGCTGCATCTGTCTCTGTTTGGTGAATTCCTCAAGTGGTCAACAATGTGTTCGTACCGTATAGTTAGCAGTAAAAAATATTATTATTACATGGTGGTTGTTTACCAGGCACATTTGAGTATTTTGTGTTACTTGGTCGATGAATGAATAAAGACGAGGCAACGATAAAGGAAATTCTTCCCTAGTTGAATATATTAGATGGACCAATGAAGACAAAAAAACAAAATGTGAAAGAAATAATTGAAGACCAATATGGATACGATGATGGTATGAGAGTAATGAAGACATGTGGAAATTGATACGCACGTCTCTGTTTCATGTTATCGGTACAATGAGCTAAACGTCTTTGTGTATTCTCTAAGCGACATTGAGTCAGTGCAATTTGCATGCGCCCATTGAAGATTCTGTAACCTGTATCAATTTCTACAGACTTATTGCTGATTCTTCTTTTTGTGTATATGGTTCATTTCCCTGTGGTTTGTGTCGTGCTTCTTGTTTTAATTTCTTCCCATGTTTCAATCCATTTTCTCCTCCAAATAAATCTTGTGTCAAATAGCTGTACAGTTTGCTAATAAGAATATTGTTTCTTATCCTATCGTTGGTGAATTGTTAGTATGCAGGTCCTCATCTTCTGCACTTGCTCTGGCCGTGAGGAAAATATGAATCACCCAATGCTTGAGGTTGATGCATATGATGGCCTGTTGGAGACTTTTGCAGTTCTCTGTACACAGGCTCGTAAGCCTCGTGGATTTGATATTGGTCACCTGTGCTATGAGTTGTTCGACCAATGCAAAAAATTCACGTCGTTGAGATGTCCGTATTATGTCACGCCTTGCTTCTCAGAATAGGCTGGAGCGGAGACGTGACGAGAGTCGGCGATTTATATACGCGAGGAGAATACCCCATGTATACACGCTGAGCCTAAAATGACATGAGTAAGCTATATCAATCAACTATGAGAGCAATAAAGACACTGCAACATAACATATAAATTTTTACACAGGGATATATATTCTATGAATAATCGAATAAAACAACCACTGAGTCCAATATATAGAAAATCAATGAATCAACGAGAATAAAAAAAAGAACGAAGAGATGCCGAGACTGGATGATCAAGCAGAGGGATACTCCGGACTCCTCGTAATACGTGTGATCCTCTCTAAATACCTGATCAACAAAATAGAATATACACGAACGTGAATATGCAAATCTAGGGGAGTCATAAAACTCTCAATGAGTATGTAAAATGAGGGAATGTGCACGTGCTTATTATTTGAATTCATACCACTATACCGTTACGAAAATATGAAATGCTAAATAATGTATAGGCAAATGGTAAGGAAAAACAGAGCGTGATAGGATCATATATCAAGTCAGGTGTCTAGTGTATATGTATATATGTATATAAAACAAATGAGCACATGTTAACTTACGAGGCAATATGTGAGGTCAATTTCTTTTATTAATTATGTTAACGAACACCAATTGTCACATGCAATAAACGCCTCCCATACTATACTTACTACACGTGTCAATTAGGGCCCTATGTTATCAAAACTGATTGGTAGAGATATTGTCTATATTTTAGGTGGATTCCGCACATACCCAAAATCATGACCAGATCACCTGGCTCTGAATCAGGTCCTACCGATAGGTAGTCAATAACAACATGAACAATACGAAATGTTAATCATCCCCTGAAACCCTGCAGTGAAACCGTATATCGGCTGCACAACATGTATGCTAGGTCCACCCAAAATATAGACGATGTCTCCCTATCAATTTTTCCGATCCCAGTATAAGTTGTCTAATTACATCATTATTTAGATTTCTTAAATCAATCAATATCAATGTTCCTAGATTACTGGGATTATATGATGACAATATGATAGCAATGTCAATATGGTAAACAATATGTCAGTATCACAGTAGAATAATATATCAATATTCTTCCAGTAATTTTGGTAACATGAATCTATACTTGAAAATATAACATGTACTGTTTAGTCAATGTAACCCCCTGATCCCTGGTGTACGTATCACAGTATCCGTACGCGATACGATGTATAATATTGATTTGACTTTTCTGGTAGTCAGATTTAGTTGATTTCAGTTTCAAATATCATTTTCTAATATTTTAGATTTTTCTGAATTTTCTGAAATTTTTCCGGATTATTTTGAAAAATCTCCTTGGTCGGTGTCGACCGATAGTGGTAATCGGCTCTATGATTTTTAATTCACAAACGGAATAGAATTTTGGAAATCTGCTTTCATCTTATGTCTTAGAATCACATTAGCTACATTTTAGTATTTTTAGGGATTTTCGGAATTTATCGAAAATTGGGCCAAACCGGTATCGCCCGGTGTCGGGAATACACGTCAGGATTTTTTAACTTGCAAATCGGACTTTATTTCATGAATCTGATTTCACATTTCTCCTCCATGTAATATTCTCTATTTTCTGTAATTTTTGAGAATCGTTCGGAGGTGGTCGAATATTGGGCCAATATAAATAATAATAAAATATTATTTTTAATCTACCTTTTTTTTTTTTTCTTCTCCTTTCTTCCCGAAGCCTCCTCCACCGCCATTATTTCCACCGCCTTAACCCAACCGCCTCAACTCTCTCTCTCTTCTTAAAAAAATCTCTCTCCCTCTCTCTTAATTTCAACTCTCTCTCTCTCTCTCAAATATCTCTCTCATATATATCTCTCTCTAAAACTCTCTCTCTCAAATTTCTCTCTCTCCCCCCTCTCCCCCTCTCACTGTTCCGTGGCCAGGGGGTGGGCTTGACCCACGCCCGGGCCAGGCCACCCGGCCAGGCGACGCCGGTGGCCGGCGCCTCCGGCCAGGCGCCGCCGCAATCCCCTCCGGGCGCCGCCACCCTCCTCCTCCTCTTCTTCTCCTTTTCTTTTCTTCTTTTTCTTCTTCTTCTTCTTCATGTTTTCTTCTCTCTCTCCCTCTCTCTCTCTCTCCCCCCCTCTCGCTCTCTCTCTGACCGTCGTCGGCGACCAGAACCGCCGCCGGCAGGCCCCCCCTCGCCGCCCGACCAGCCTTGCTGGCCGGCTTGCGCGCGCGGCAGCAGCAACAGCTGCTGCTGCTGCATCATTTATGGTTTCACAGCCCATAAATGGGTGTGAACCCAATTCAAAACCCGTTTACCCCATTATACTATAAACCCAAACCCATTAGCCTTATAACCCAATAACCCATTACTTAATTTATGGGTATGGGTTGTGAATCTAAACCCGACCCGTTAAGAGCCCAACCCGCATTCAAAACCCAATAAAGGTAATATTACAGAAAACCCCTGATATTTTATATTATTTGCAATTGATATCTTTTATTGCATATTTAACCCATTTCTATTACGTTTAGTGTTCAGGCGATATCTGGAGCATCCGGACTCCGAATTGGACGATTCTGGATCCGTTCTGATCGTGAGGAAGAGAGCTACCTTTTCTGACTAGTTTGTGAGTGTTTTTCTTTTATAATTATATTTATTTAGAGATCCTAAATGATTGATTTCTTTCAGTTATAAATCTTGATTATGGATAAATCTATTAATTAATAACTTGTAATTATTGGAAACTCACTGTAATAGGAATTGTAAGTTGCTTCCTGATTTAATATAACTATATGTGATTTAATAATAATAACAATAAATACTAAAATATACAACTCTGACACAGTCATCATACCTGCACAGCCACTGACACCCGGGGGCTACTATTTCACCATATTCTTGGACACTATTATTTCATGTATTGTATCACAGTTAAATAACTATCGTTACATGTATACTGATCCACAGATACTTTATGACACTACACTGTCACTAGACATGAATGCCAGACACCGTTATTTCATGCAATGGTATCATCATTACACGGATACTGTAGTTCACTGGACATGGTATTATATTATACACTGGCCACTATTATTACATTTACTAGTGATACACAGATATATTACACGGATTATTGCTACACATATATGTTCCACTGGTATACGGATATTCCAATTCACGGAATACGGCATTTCATATTATTGTTATCATCATTACATGGATGCTCGGTACACAGTTATGTCATGTTACACATCACTGTTACACAGGCATGTATGGTTTCTATATTCTGTCATATGGATCACTGTTTATATTGCATGTATTCCTGTTGCATGATTGTTTCCCGTTATTGATATTCTTGTTACTGGATACATGAGCTGTTGATATGCGGTGTGTGGAACTAAGTGCCACGTGGATCCAAGCCACGGGGGCCACCTCTAGAATCCCACATCTATTGTTTCCCGTTTACCGTTATCTTGTTTCGTGCTACGAACAGAGCTCATGTCCTGATATCGTGTTACATGTATCATGTACTGTTCTTGTTCCTGATACCCTGTGTACATTAAATATATGAAATATAAGATGAGGTTGGGGGAGACTTGACGGTTGACTAGATCTTGTCGGGTGGATGTCTGGATCCATTGTTTGTCCCACTGCAGGGGACGGGGTAGTGCTGGCTACTGTCTGTTATTGCTCATGAGCTCCCGTTTCCCGTTATTGTTTTAGCTCATTGAGTTCCCGTTACATGTTACAGCCTTAGCGGGCTGGCCCTGGTCTCAGCAGCCAGGGGTCTGTTTAAGGCCGTGATCCCGGGTATGCACGGGATACACCTACCCGATAAAAGCTCCTCGACCGTGGGTTTCCAATGAACATAATAAAATGATATAAACAATAGTGACGTCGGGAACACTTGTTATTTGATCACTCTCTCGTTTGGATAATGGTACCCATATGCCATGTCCGGATGGATTCGACTGGAGTGCGGGCTCCAGTATGAACTGCCAGTGGTATGCGACACTGGAAGAGATTGATTAAAATAGCAGGCGGTACTGATTGCTACTATTGGATAAATAACATGACTTGCCTGATACATGTATACTATTGTTTAGTTGTACTTGTTACTGTACCTGATCATTTATCTGCTATCATGTTACTGGTACATGTTACACTTTCTGTGGTGGCATACTACTCAGGTATATGTATACTAGCATTGCATATATTCTGTTTTCTGTATACCTTGCAGACATTATTACTGTCTATGCACAACACCGTATTATGGTTATATTGCATATGCCATCTGCATGTTCACTTCTATCACGTCACCACTAGCATGTTCATTTCTATCACGTCATCACTAGACAACATTATTTATTATAAACTGGATACGACTATAGACATGACCCGATGATAACATGCTAGGTAATGATGGTATTAAAAGATGACATGTTTATATATTTCTACTGCTTATTATATGCTTATCATATGATATCACTAATACAACATCATGTATTATATATTATTATCGTGCTTGTATTATTATAGTAGATATTACTACCTCCTTCATTTTATCACTCACTAGGTCGCTTTCTGACGACCCTGGGTTTGCGTGCCCAGATTGGAGATCCGAGTTATCGTATTGTCAGATAGTCTATTGTGCACATAGGAGACGCCTCATCGAGACCCTTCATAGGTATCTTTATGATTTATTACTGTTATCTTATTTATCCCTGTTTTCCTATTTGTTATGATCACTAACCTCTTTCTGCAGGTATTCTTGTACTTATTTCCTACTAGAACTCTTATAACTATGGAGGTGATTTCCTGTACTGAGGCTTAGCGTACGTACGTGAGGGTATCTCCGCCCTGCGTATGTGCGTCGCCCTAACGTCTCCGTACCTGCGGATCGGGGCGTTACAGTCAATATACAACCTCATCTAAAAATATCAAGATCCCATCAATCTGTGCTAAGATATAACAGTAACTGACCACTTAACTTCTGATCTCAATACTATCACCATCAAATCAATTATTAAATTCATTATCATACCGCAATATCAAATAACAATAAAGTAGATCTCTCATCTTTATCAATCTACTCCAGTCTATTATGTTCATCAGTATGCCCATTCTCTAAGTCAACAACATATACAGTTTTCCAGCATATTGAAATAAGCACTTATTTGCATCTAATCAATCCTCATTATCTAATCTGATCAAGATCATCAACACATCCCTACTTCTATCAAGCTCAACCATAGATCCATAAATCCAAAAGAACAATTCAATCGTATAAATGTATATCAACTAATTCAGGAAAATCCAATTTACATCTATTCCTCAACTTCATGTCAACTCTACTCCAAAACACTTACTGATAAGTCCAGGTCCAATATCCAATCTTTTAATAAAGCTACACCACATTTAAATAAATATTCAATATCTAATTTAATTCCCATTTATATTATCACTGAACGAGGGAGACCAAATCTGATAGACGACTCACATGAGAATTCACACATTTAACTATGATCTCTAACTAAGTAGTCTCAAGATTCTATTTAATCATTCTAAATTATCACCAACACAAAAAGATCAAGTCTAATAAATATCTCAGGTAAAGTCCACGCATCCAAAGGCCAAAGACAATGAATCCACTATATATCCATACAATCCACTGATGTACACTAATTCAGTTTGCACTCATCCCTAACTCTAAGTCATTTTCACTCCAATAAAGTTCTCCTGATCAATCCAAACATCAACAGATCTAATGAATCAAAAAATATTAAAATTGAAAAAAAAAACACCCATATGTCAGTGACAAAATATTAGGTCCATATACCTTAAACCCCAACAGTGTATCTGATCCAATATCTAGAAATATCTAAACTCTCCCTTGGTATAATAATACAAATCTAATAATCTTTATATATCTCTAAAATCTGCTATTCCACTAATCCGATCTGCCCCAATCTCGAGTCAAATTTTACTTCAATTAAATCCATTAACAAATCCAAGTCAGTACAATTTTAGACGTCCGTAAACTCTGGCTCCCAATTCATCAATAACTCGAACAACCAAGGTTACAAAAATTCTCTACTAAACACCCAATGGTCCATACTATAAATAACTAAACAATTAACATTTAAACCAATAAATCACCAAATGAACATTTTATCAACAATAAACGTACTGTATTTAAAAGGATAATTTAAAACACTCGCACAATTATTTAATGGACATGAACGGTAATTAACATGTGTGAACAATAATTTAACATGAGAATAATTAAACAAAAAATAAAATTTAATGAAAATGAATAAAACACTCACATAAAATGTCGCGAATCCGGGTGCCGGTCGAGATGTGTTACGGGTTGTGCTCTGGTCGGCTGCGTACGAATCCTTGTCTGATCACCATCGGGTCCGGGTACTGATTCTGAAACGGGTTAGATCTACCTCAACTCGGATCTGGGTCTCTAATCACCTTGCGTGCTGATCCACTAAAAAAAAAAATCTGGGTTCGGGTTTGGATTGCTATGAGGTTTGTTCGGTTATCAGGTCGATTTTGGATCTGAGAGAGATTGAGAGAGAGATACTGAGAGAGATGGAGACACACACACACAGAGGGGGGGAGAGAGAGAGAGAGAATGGAAGGGAGAGAGTACCAAGAGAGATCGGGAGGGAGAAAGCTGGGAGAGAGTGTTGGCCCAAAGGCCCATCACTCTAGCTTTGATGATGATTAACTCATATAGTTATAATACTAATGATCTTGTGTTTAATCAGTATCAGATATTTGATCAAGATCTTAGTAGGTGTTTAGTTTCAATAAAGGATTTCAAGTCAAAGTTTTGGAGCTAGCACATGTTGATTCAAGAGATCGCGCATCAAGATTGCATCAAGTACTCAAGATGAGTCTAGCTTATTGGATCAAGGTTTGGACCAAGTCAAGAAGGAGAAGAAGATTTTCAAAGAGAAGATTTTCAAATAGACTTGTGTCGAGTTTTGTAAGTGTCAAGATTTGTTTTTAGATAAGATGTAAAGGATAAATTAGTTGGTATATTGCTCAAGTTTCATATACACTCACACACAAGATTTATATGTATTTTTATGAAAAGATTTATATGTGTTTTCATAAAAGAGTTTTCGTTTGGAAAATACCGATTTGATCTTTAAACTTCAACATATAAATATGTTTTATCAAAACTTGTATTTTAGAGCTTAATGTCAAAAACATAAATATTCCATCATATATGTGTAGTGGATCATATCCATACATACTAAGCTTTAAAAGTGTTTAGAATATCTTATTTTTGTATATGGAAAAATTTTGGAAAAATCGTTTTTGACAAATACAGGTTTTTGTTTAAGGCAAAACTTTTATATTACAAAAATAGTTCAAAATACTTGTAATATGTTTTGATTTTTAATCAAACATGGTTGTATTTCAAAGTATATCAATGAATTTATTTTTGTAGAATTTATAAGAATTTATGGGATTTTATTGAAGGAAAAAGACCGAGTTTTTAATCCCTAAAAATGTTATTCTGTCCTTCTGCCGGTCGACCGCACGGTCGACCGAGCCAGAGGTCGATCGACTGGGCGGTCAACCTATGTGCACAAACGTGCCCAGCCTATTTGGCTGGAGGGCCGGTTGACCGACCTGGTCGACCGCCAGAGAGTTTTGCTATCTGGATCTGCCCTGGTCGACCGGGCGGTCGATCGACAGAGAGCTTTTGCTCTCTGTATCCAGGCCACGATCGATCGGCCGGTCGACCGCTGGCATAACGGTCAGAAATCTGACCGTTGGCCGGTCGACCGGGCGGTCAACCGACAGCAACATCAGCTACTGAGTTGGCCTCCAACAACCATATTTTAGGAGCCTATATATTGGGCCTCCCTTGGACTGTTTTCAACAAGATTTTAAGTGGGTTTTCAAGATAGTTTTTCCTACACTTCTAAGTGTATATCTCCACTTATTTTAGAGTCAAATAGTTTCATATCAAAAGGAAAGTTTTTCAAGAGTATTTTGAAAAAGAGATTTTTTGAGTTTTTCACCACATATTCTATCCAAGTTTTTCTCACAAATACTTGAGCTATCCATTGCTACATCAATCATATAGGGATCTTTGTTGTGAGAGAGTTTTAGGTGATCAAGTGTTGAGATCACCAAAGTGTTTCATCTTTGTATTTGAGGAGGCGAACTTGCGGGTTCATATTGTTTTGAGTTCTTGTGGGAGCTCGGTGTAGAGGTGCGGCCTCGGCAAGCTAGTGTACTTGCGTGTGTAGTTCTTGCGAGAACAAGAGAGGGACTAGTGAGTCCAAGAAGTTCTAGTGTGAACTCGTTGTAGGTGTTGCGACACCGAGTGATCCTATGAGATCGTTTATAGTGAAAATCCTTCATAGTATTAAAGGCGGGGACGTAGAACAAGGGTGCTTAAATCTCGAAACAAATCTCCCGTGTTTGTGATTGCTCTCTCTATCTCTCATTTGTGTTTATATCTTGCATGCTTACATTGTTTATATCTTTATATGCTTGATATATCTTGTACTTTATTGTTATATACTTGGGATTGTTTGCTCACACTTGTATTCAATCAAAAGAGCTATAGCGGCACCTCAACTCTTATCTAGAGGAACCTTGAGGAGATAGTTCAGAGCCCTTCACCGGGAATTCGGCTACACTCTTGTGTTATACTTGGTGTGTTTAGCATAATAGTTTTTAGTTTGCATAAATAGTTTTAATCCGCATTAATTCATCATTAGATTAGCTAGTCACCTATTCACCCCCCTCTAGGTGATTTCAATTGGTATCAGAGCTTGGTGCTCTTGATTTGGGTCTAACAACCTAGAGTTAAAGATCCTTAGTTTTGACTAATCACAATATTTATACGCACACATGGATTTCATGTCACCTCCCACTTTTGATATTTTTAACATCCAAACTTGGAAGGTTAAGATGTCAATGTGCCTCAAAGCCCTAGGTATTCATGTTTATTTTGCCACTATTAAAGATTCATATTGTTTAAATGACAAACATTTAGATGCTAATGCAAAAGCCATCCATGCATTAAAGAGTACCCTAAATGATGAATATTTATCTAGGGCTTCTAACTTTGATTCGGCTTTTGTAGTATGGAACACTATAGTCTCCCTTGGTGAACAAAAGCAATATTATGCGGGGAGTAACTCGGATGATGGAAGTGATGCTTCCAACTTGTGCTACATGGCTCAAGGGGATAACCCCCTTGAGGTAAACTCCGAATCCGAGCTTGATGAGGATGTTGACATGTCATTTGATGATCTTGCTTCATTTTGTCAACAACTTCTTGAAAAATATGACTTGCTTAAAAAGGATAATAATAAATTGAAAAAGAACAACACTTCTTTGTTAAAAGAAAATGATTCTCTTAAAAATAAATTTGCATATATTGCAAAAGAAAATGATATGTTGAAAAAGGATAATATTTCCTTGACTTCTAAATTAAATGATCTTTGTGAAGGAAATACTTCTTTGAAAAATAAAATTATTTTGATGGTAAAATAAAAAGAAATTATTTTGGAAGAAAATAACTCTTTGAAAAGAAAATTTATTTCAAAGAAAAAGAAAATATTTCTAAAAAGAAAAAGGTTTTTGATTCTCATACTTGCCATGCTCTTCATGCAACTATTGATAAAAATGAGATTCAATTTTGAAAAATAGAATAGATTGTTTGAGCTTAACTTTGAGCAATTGTGCATTTAAACATTCTAAATTAGAAACCTTGTTTCAAAGGAAACAAGCTCCATATGTACATACACATCACCCACGACATACATATGCACACTTTGCACATCATGATTACACTCATTCACATGTGCATACTAGAGTGTACAAATGTGCACATTGCGGCCGGAAAGGCCATTTAGCAAAGTTTTTTTGATAAGATAAACCATATTCATTTTGCTAATAAAAATGTTTGGGTTCCAAACAATGCTAACCCCATGGACCAAAAGAAAATGGGTACCAAAGTCCCCACCTCTTGTGTTTGATGTAGGTGTGGGCTCTCACATGACGTGAGAGATTTGGTGCTTGGTAGTGGATGCATGGGCTTGATGGAAATTGAATTGATGCATCACTATCAAGGAAGTTTGGTGAGAGGACCACCATGGTCTGGAGATATAGAGATGTGCCCTAATATTTTTGGTAACTATCTCTAACTCTTTCGTTGTTTACATGCTTTTAGATTATTATTTTTAGCATGTTTTTCATGATTGTTATTAAATGTCATGTTATTTAGACTTATGACATACATGTATAGTAATTGAGATACACCCATGTTCATATGGATTCATTTTTTATTTTTTTACATTTTAGTTTAGCTATTATGTATATCATTACTCTAAAACATGTGCATTTACCTTAATAATCCTGTTTGTTTATGATTTTCAACTTCATGCTTTGATTACATGTTTAAACGTAAATTTTCATTAAAACTTGTGTATATACTTATACAAGTAGTGAGCAACAATTGATTCCTATATGTTTGTACTTCATTGCTATTTTGTACTCATTACATGTACATGTATAACCTAGTTTTGATGATTCTTTCATTTATACATGTTTTTCATATTCTTATATATGTTTGCTTCATGTATATGTAATTTTTGTTCAAAACTAATAAATATACATGTATACCCTTGAGTCACTTACCTTCAGGCAAATACTATTATGCACTCATTTGTGTTTAGAATATGTATGTATATTGTTAGTTTTGATAAAACATACATATACCTTGAAGTTTGTTTTTACATGAAGAATAAATTTTATGATTTTTCACATATTTGATGTCTTAAGCCTCATTGACTATTTTTATGAATATGCTATTCACATGATGTTTGTACACTCATATTTAATTTGTTTACTCATGACTTTATTTTCATGAGCTTTTATGAGTTTTATAGATTTCGAGTGTCAACTCTTATGTATTTGGTATGTTTCATGAGATACATATGATTTGTTTTCATGTTGAAGGATCCTTAACTAGTTTTTCAATAATCACTTCAAACTAGTTACTTATTCTTCAATTGGTAGAGTTTTTCAAACTATGCTACAATATTTTCAACTCTTATTTTTGAAAACCCCTACCAACCAAAGGGTGGGTGGTTGGACGACCATGCCTTGTATGCTCTAATTGGAAATCTTTTTAACATGTGCATAAATAGGATGGATAGTTATGAGTAATACACATGAGCTTCATGAAATTCTATCTTTGTATACTCATATATGTTTTTGTATATGTATGCTTCAAATTTCAAATAATATCAATTTCATTTGGTATTTTCATTTTCATACATATATATGATTTGATTGTGCTTGATTTACATTATCCTTACATGTTTAAAGTACAAATTATGTTTATGCTAAGTTTGACTTAAATCTTGATTTCAATTGGTATTTCAATTGGTATTTTAATGAGCTTATGCATTATTTTCAATTGGTATTTCAATTGATATCAAAATATACTTCATATTTACTTTTTAATTGATATTAAAATTTACAATATACTTCAATTGGTATCAATATGTTTCGATTTCAAATTGGGTTTCGATTTCAATTGGTATCAAAAATGTTTTACCTTTTATTTGGTATCAAAATTTACCATATATTTCAAATGGTATCAAAATATAAAATATTTTACTTTCATTTGTATCAAAATTTACAAATGTTTCAATTTCAATTGGTATCAAAATTTTCCAATTTCAAATGGTATCAAAATTTTTGTGATATCTTAAAATTTTGTTTACTTACAAGTGGTATCTCAAAATTTGTTTTATTACTTTAAGTATTATCAAAATTTGTGTTAAAAATATTTTGATATGTATTGCCTGTATGTAAGGGGAACTTAACATCTCTTCTATATATAGATTCATGTTGAGTGTATCTTATATTGAGGAGTTTGACATCTCTTCTTTACACGTGTGTAGAGGGGGCTTAACATCTCCACTTATGCATTGTATATTATGCCTTATGTGAGTTAGAGTTTTGTCATCCCTTCTTCATGTAATGTATGTATGCATGCAGGGGAGCTAACATAACACCTTCCTCTTTATGAATGTATATCGCATATATATCCTTATTATTGATTTATTTTTCACCCCTTTGTTGATGATTGACAAAAAGGGGGAGAATAATTTTGAGTTTATATATGCATATTTAGAAATTGAGTTATGCATGTCCCATATTTTATGTTTATACAAAAAAGGGGAAAAGGATTTTGAAAGTTTATCTAAAGAAGGGGAGAAGGTTTTTGGGGAGAAGAATTTTTGGTTTATGCATGTTTCTCTCACCTTATTTATGCATATATATTTGGTTAGTTTTATGCACTTCATTGAATATCTATTTGTTTATTATTATGCATGAGTTAAGGGAGAGCTTCTATGAAGCTTAAGTTTAATCCATGTATATATAATTTCATGAATTTTGTCATCATCAAAAGGGGGAGATTGTTGGCCCAAAGACCCATCACTTTAGTTTTGATGATGATTAACTCATATAGTTATAGTACTAATGATCTTGTGTTTAATTAGTATCAGATATTTGATAAAGATCTTAGTAGGTGTTTAGCTTCAACAAAGGATTTCAAGTCAAAGTTTTGGAGCTAGCATGTGTTGATTGAAGAGCTCGCGCATCAAGATTGCATCAAGTACTCAAGAGGAGTCTAGCTCATTGGATCAAGGTTTGGACCAAGTCAAGAAGGAGAAGAAGATTTTCAAAGAGAAGATTTTCAAGAAGACTTGTGTCGGGTTTTGTAAGTGTCAAGATTTGTTTTTAGATAAGATGTAAAAGATAGATTAGTTGGTGGATTTCTCAAGTTTCATATACACTCACACACAAGATTTATATGTGTTTTTAATAAAAAGATTTATATGTGTTTTCATAAAAGAGTTTTCGTTTTGAAAAATACCGGTTTGATTTTTAAGCTTCAACATATAAATGTGTTTTATCAAAACTTGTATTTTAGAGCTTAATGTCAAAAACATAGATATTATATTATATATGTGTAGTGGATCATATCCATACACACTAAGCTTTAAAAGTGTTTAGAATATCTTATTTTTGTATTTGAAAAAATTTTGAAAAAATCGTTTTTGACAAATACAGGTTTTTGTTTAAGGCAAAACTTCTATATTATAAAAAAATAGTTCAAAATGTTTGTAATATGTTTTGATTTTTAATCAAACATGTTTGTATTTCAAAGTATATCAGTGAACTTATTTTTGTAGAATTTATAAGAATTTATGGAATTTTATTGAAGGAAAAAGATCGAGTTTTTAATCCCTAAAAATGTTATTCTGGCCTTCTGCCGGTCGACCGCTAGGGAGTTCTGCTCTCTGGATCTGGCCCCGGTCGACCGGGCGATCGACCGACAGAGAGCTTCTGCTCTCTGTATCTAGGCCACGGTCAACCGGTCGGTCGACCGCTGGCACAACGATCAGAAATATGACCGTTGGCTGGTCGACCGACAGCAGCATCAGCTGCTGAGTTGGCCTCCAACGGCCACATTTTGGGAGCCTATATATTGGGCCTCCCTTGAACTGTTTTCAACAAGATTTTAAGTGGGTTTTCAAGTTAGTTTTCCCTACAGTTCTAAGTGTTTATCTCCACTTGTTTTAGAGCCAAATACTTTCATATCAAAAGGAGCATTTTTCAAGAGTGTTTTGAAAAAGAGATTTCTTGAGTTTTTCACCACATATTCTATCCAAGTTTTTCTCACAAATACTTGAGCTATCCATTGCTAAATCAATCCTATAGGGATCTTTGTTGTGAGAGAGTTTTCGGTGATCAAGTGTTGAGATCACCAAAGTATTTTATCTTTGTATTTGAGGAGGCGAACTTGCGGGTTCGTATTGTTTTGAGTTCTTGTGGGAGCTCGGTGTAGAGGTGCGCCTTAGTAAGTTAGTGTGCTTGCGTGTGTAGTTCTTGCGGGAGCAAGAGAGGAACTAGTGAGTCCAAGGAGTTCTAGTGTGAACTCATTGTAGGTGTTGCGGCACCGAGTGATCCGGTGGGATCGTTTATAGATAGTGTTGAAGGCGGGGACGTAGAGCAAGGGTGCTCGAACCTCGAAACAAATCTCCCATGTTTGCGATTGCTCTCTATCTCTCACTTGTGTTTATATCTTACATACTTACATTGTTTATATCTTTATATGCTTGATATATCTTGTGCCTTATTGTAATATGCTTGAGATTGTTTGCTCACACTTGTATTCAACCAAGAGAGCCATAGTGGTACCTCAACTCTTATCTAGAGGAATCTTGAGGAGATAGTCCAGAGTCCTTCACTGGGAATTCGGCTACACTCTTGTGTTATACTTGGTGTGTTTAGCATAATAGTTTTTAGTTTGCATAAATAATTTTAATTCCTTATTAATTCATCATTAGATTAGCTAGTCACCAATTCACCCCCCCCTATGTGATTTCAGAGAGAACCAGAGAGTAGAGAGAGACAGAGAGAGATGGGGAGGGGGAGAGAGCTGAGAGAGTGAAAGAGATCGGGAGGGGAAGAGAGCTGAGAGAGAGATCGGGCGGAGGAGAGAAAGGAAAGAGAGAGATTAGGGGAGAGAGCTGAGAGTGTGATCGGTGGGATAGAGAGATCAAAGGGGGAAAGATTGAGACCTGAGCGACGATGACTCACCGCCGCCGGTCGATAAGGCAGGCCGCAGGTATGTCTCTTCTTCCTTTTATTTCTTCTTCTTTCTTCTACTTTCTTCAAGGTGCCAAAGACGAGGAAGTCGAACGACGGCGAGAAACCTCCGACGGTAGGGAATCGGTGACGACGGTGAGTTTTTCTTCTTCTCCCTTCGTTCTTTGTTTTGGTTCGTTGTGCCCTAGATCGAGAACGCGAAGGGCCTCGGGCTCCCTTTTATAATTTTTTTGCTTTGCACGGTAACGTACGTTACTGTGCGTTACCTATTTAACGTAACGTAACGAACGATGCTGTGTAAAAACTCAGGTTATAGGTTCTCACGATTTTTACACCTATTTCGTAACGGTTCCCTCACGTTAGTTATCGTAACGCATTATAATATATTACACAACATGTTTTTTTTTAACACTGGTGATGATTATGTGATCATATGACTGTAAAAATGAACTAAGAAGTATCAACACCTTGTCCTCCTCGTCGATCTTGACATCAACAGGTAGAAGCTCGCTGATGATCTTGTTAAAGTAGATGCTCCAAAACTGTTGTTCCTTCGTTCATGCGTAGCTATATAGTTGGTTTTTGAGATACAGCTCATTGGAGAGGCTTTTTGGTATATACAACGTCTCTAACCTTGATCACAATCCTTTAGCCGTTTTTTTATCCATCACGTTGTACATCACCTCGTTTACGAGATATAGTTAGATCGTCCTTGCCATCTTTAGATCCATTTTCTCCCAATCCTCGTTTGACATACCTGTAGGTTTTACTGGCTTATCCTGTAAGGTCTTGTGAAGACCTTATTGCACCAGCAATGCATTCACCTTCTTTTTTCATAAGCTGAAGTTTCCTTTACCATTGAACTTCTCGACCTCGAATTTTGTTGTAGAACTTCTTATCTTCGATATATCGCCCTTTGTCAACCCGTAGCTCTGATATCAATTGTTGTACTGAATTGATATGCTATGATACCAATTATTACTCTTGGGATCGACGTTTGCAGAACTTGGCAATATGATCAGTACTTGAAAAACTGTTGTAAAGTAAACTTACAATACCTAGACAAAAGAGCAATAAGAAAGACACAAGGATTTAACGTGGTTCAACCCAAACTTGGCCTACGTCTACAAAAAGAGAACTTGAGAGAGCTTTATTAATAAACTGATACAAAGAGATCTAACTTTTCTCTTGATGCAGCAAGAGTATTCACCTTCCCCTTTAATCTAGATTTAAATTACAAGAGCATTACCTTATCTCTTTGTACCTACACCTTGCTCCTCTCTTTCGTGGCTTCCTTCTGATATGTTGGTGTTCTCCACATTTTTCTCCTTGAGATCAGTATTTTTCTGTGTGTTACAATGCTTGATTTCAACTTTTATTTATAGAATTTTATAATACCAACTCCTATTTGAACTATGAGATTATCTTGGCCTTTGGATGCTTGAAGAATCTTGATTAATCTTATTAGGAGTTGATCTTCTTGATTTAAAAAAAATTTAGACCTTTAAATCTTTAGAAATGCAGTGGGTAATTCCTAGAAAATCAATCAACACACCAAAATAAGAGAGTGGATGTAATCAAATCGCAGAAAAAGCCAATTGCAAGTGAATTACGTGAAAAACTCGAAGAGGAAAAAAATTCACGGAGAGAGAGTGAAGTTTCACTATATCAATGGTGATTACAATAGGGCTCTCTGGATTCAGGTGAACGTGAGGTCCCTTTCCCATTGGAAGGGATCCTCTATTTATATAAATCATATCAAATAGATAGAGCTAGGTAGTCCTGCTCAATTTGAATACGTAAATCCCTTATATGGCTTAGGATTGAGCTGAATACCCCGATTTGAATTGGTGTAGGATAGAGTTCATCTCTATCTGGTGATCTGGGCTCGACTGTAGATAAGGATGAACTGCCTCCGGGAGATTGCTACCTTATTTGATCAAGATTAGGCTTAAGGATAGAGATCTCTGTAATCGGATCTGACTCTTATGTTAATCTCCTGACCCATTTGTAGTCCAAACAATGTGATGATTTTGGATTAACCGTTCCACAAGTAACCATGCGTCGCATATCTACACGAGGCTAGATTGACACGCATCACGATCTTGGGTGAGTCAGAAAGTGACCACTACAGATGCCCCCTCTGCTCCCTTCTTCAGGAAGAGGTCGGGAACGCTCCCTCGGGGGATTTCAGGTTCCGGAGTCTCCGATGTAGATAGAGGAGCAAAATAAAATGAGAACTTTTTGGACCTAGATTCAAGGTGTTCATTGTTGCTTTGGAGTTTGTCGTGTAGTGGCATGCGTAGCGATACAGTCTGGCGTGGCTTTAAATGTGCGTTACATCAAGTGTTGCGCCGATCTAGCTATCGCCTTTCATGTAGCACTGTGTTCGAGGTGGGTGATGTATATCTCGAGTGGCAACATTGGGAAGGTAACCATCTCTTATGAAGGTAGACGCTTTTCGAGGAAGGCATGGCGCATCTAGTGCTACAATTCGAGTCCCTTCTTTTATGACACGTGTAGGATCCCAAGTGGAGCGATGCTTCATATTCCTTTGGGATTAGGAGCCTAGGAGGTTGGCTCTTGGGCTTCTTCACCCTATATATATAGGATGGGAATCCTCATGAGGGATCTCGGCTGCCTTCTGAAAGTCTTTTGCTGTTTTAAATGCTTGTTCTGTTCTGTAAATAGTTATGTCTTCTTTGTCTTTCATTCAGTGGAGGAAGAAGATGGAATGGGTGTTGTTGCCTACTGTACTCCTAATATTTAGGAGTTTATTCGTCGAGGAGTCTCAATTCTTGCGATGGGCTCGTGTGGCAGTCTCAGTTTTTGCGATGAGGCCCCGTCGCGGGGATGGACAGGGAATAAACTATCTTCTGCCTGGTATGTATGTCTGGCCTTTGGTGGGAGCAGGCCGGGGTGAAGTTTATTCTTGTCTCCTTTTTCTTTCCTCACAGCGAGCATGTAGCAAGAAGCATAAGGATATTCGACGACGGCTCTGGTATCAGGGGTCGATTATCTGTGCCCTTATGGGGTGTCGTCTCCTTGTCTGCCTCTGCTCCGAAGTTACGGTCTTGGTATAGGTATCCTCCGTCGTTTTGCAGGCTTCATTCTACAATATGGTCGCAATTCTCTTGCTGTGATCTTCCTGGGAGTTCTCGGTATCGTCACTCGTCCGGCTCTGGGGGGATTGTTCGCTTAAGAGTCATCAGCAAGACACGGACGAGGATGTGACAATGAGTGCCCCTACCTTTTCTCTCAGGAAGAACGCGCACATATAAAACCAAAACTTGTATTTACATTATATTTGTTAGATGTATTCGCACTTGTAAGAGGAGAGATGTGATATAGCAACTTTGTAATACATAGAAAAGACAATCATTACTTGTTTTGTTTGAATCTTTGTTTATGATTGTGACCTTCTTACACCTCGGGGGCTATCTATGCGTGGCCCCTGGTGGGGTCAGCTACAGGTTCTTAGTTAGGGAGAAGCCCTCCTATTAGGAGCGAACTTCGTCCTTCAGGGGGTCCTTAGGGAGTTATCCGCTATGGTGTAGAGGATCCAAATGGGTTGATTTCAGAGAGGTTTATCGAGCAAGGCTCCGTCTCTCAGAAGTTTCCCGATGGGTTGTCTTAAAGGTGTAAAGGATCCATCGAGCCTGCTCAGGCAGTCACTGGGGTTTTAAGTCATTATTGGTTGGACCTGAACAGCCAGCATGGGCAAGGTTCCATCTCTCAGGAGGTTTCCCGAGGGGCACCGTCAGGGTGTAGAGGATCCGTGTAGGCTGTGGGCCTACTCAGGCAGTCATTGGGATTTTAACCTATCGTTGGCTGGACCTGAACAGCCGGCGTGCGCGATCCTCCATCTGTGGAGACTGTGCACTATGCTCAGAGTAGATACCTGAGCTGGGAGAAATGTGATAGCAAATGATTCATTCATTGAAGGTTTACATGACTTACATATAATATCGCTTTAAGTGAAAGGAGTTCCACTGCTTATTGAATTGGCTCCTATCCTGATCGACTAGGGTGTAGGATCCGTTGCTTCTACGAGCAATAATGATGTAGGGACCCTCCCAGTTGGCCCTAACTTTCCGTGATCCTTCTGCCGAGTGGTCTGAATCACGCACCTCAGGACCAGATCTCCAATTTGAAATTCCTTGGGCTTCATCTTCTTGTGGTGAGCCGCTTGGATTTGTTGTTGATATGCCGCGATGCGAATTTGGGCCTGTTGACATCTTTCCTTTAAGTGATCAAGCATCAGATGGAGCAGGGCGTCATTCTGAGTGGGACCACTCCCACCCGGATTGTTGGCATGTTGATGTCGACCGAGATGATACCCTCCGTCCCATATGCCAATGAGAATGGTGTTTCTCCGGTCGGAACGCGTTTGGTAGTCTGTAGGCCCATAGTACTGTGGGGAGTTTTTCTGCCTATTTACCCTTAACTTTATCCAAGCTTTTGCATAAATTGTTGAGAATGGTGTGGTTGCTGATTTCAGCCTGGCCATTGTCTTGAGGGTATTAAGGTGAGGAGAATCAATGGGCAATGTTGTATTTGGCGCAGAAGCTGGCTACTTGCTTGCTGGCGAAGTTGGTTCCATTATCAGAGATGACGGTGTGGGGAATCCCGAAGTGGCATACTATGTTCTGCCAGAGGAACTTGACAATTTGCTGCCCGCTGACCTCTAAGAGCGGTATTGCCTTAATCCACTTGGTAAACTATGTCGGTGGCGATCAGTAAGAAACGCAGCTGGGGTTGGGAGAGTTCGATCACGTCCAGTCTCCATTGCATGAAGGGCCACATGCTGCGCAAGGTGTGGAGGTCAGAGCTCGGCCGGTTTGATGCTGGAGCGAACATCTGGCATTGTGGGCATTTTCTCACGTAATTCTTGGTGTTGTCGAACATTGTAGGCCATTAGTACCCTTACTTGATGACCTTGTGGGTGAGGGAGCGTCCTCCGCGTGGTTCCCAAAGTCTTCATCGTGGATTTCCTGCATCACCTTTTGAGCCTCCTTCAGACCAAAATATCTTAGATATGGGTCAGGGTGGAGGTTGGAGTAAGATTTCTTGTACAATATATCTCCGAGAAGTACGTACCGGGTAGCTATGTGTTGGAGTTTTCTTGCCTCTACTCTGTCGTCAGGAGGTGTCCAATTCTTTAAGTAAGAAATGATGGGACTCGTCCACCTCGGTGAGGTGTCAAGGCGTAGGACCTCTCCTACCGATTGTTGGATACTTGGATTAGTGATGTGCTGGATGGAAATTTTTCGCCTGAATTGGAACTCCACAGCTGCCCCCATGTTGGCAAGTGAATCTGTGTGGTTGTTTGTGGACCTCTGATCGGGGAAAACCGCGCACAAAAAGTGTATGTTTTGAAATTGATATTTAAAGTGTGTGTGCTTTGGCTTCCTCGATACTTTTGTTATAGCATTGAGGCTAAAACGAGTCGAATTCACAACGACGGGAGGCGATAGAAGATTTACCGGTTGATTCATGTGTGTGTTAAAAGTTCTTCAAAGTTTTAAAGAATGAAAAGAAAAGAAAATAAAGAATGAAAATAGGTGTACGGTGAAACACAAATAAGTGGAAAACATAGAAAAGAATATATTTGTGGTTTTTGTGGTATTTCTTAAACAAAGTGAAAAGGAAAGAAAACTCATGGCTACTAACTACTAATGACTCTACCAACATGCTAACCTCTTAGTGATAGTTGCCTCACATGTATCCTTGGCAATCACTAGTCCTTGGTTCAAGAGCGTTTTAAAGTATGACCCATATGTAACTCAT
The DNA here is from genome assembly GCA_038442645.1 of Agave tequilana. NCBI lineage: Eukaryota > Viridiplantae > Streptophyta > Magnoliopsida > Asparagales > Asparagaceae > Agave > Agave tequilana. Next base: position 39,170 of record JAVJIF010012468.1, read on the forward strand.
CACATCCCAACTCAACAAAACAAGTGCAAACTACTTTTAAACCATCAAAATTAAAAGTAAGCATGGAGTAAAATAATGTTAGCTTGTTAGATTTTTAGGTAGTTAGAGTGTTAGAATCCATCATCATGAGCCATCAATGACTCTTACAAGAGCAATGCCAAGTAGAGGCTATTAGATTCATGTAGATTATCAAATAAGAAGTTAGACTAGTTAGTGGTTAGTAGTTAGTTGCCATGAGAGAAAAGATTAGCTAAACATGTAAAACGAGTTAGAGAGAAGGAAATAAAGAGAGGTAAAGAGAGAACCTTTCATAGATTGTCACTTTCTATTACAAGAACTCTTACTTTTCAACCTTATACCACACTCTCTCTCCTATTATAAGATCTATAAGAAATGAAAAATACAAAGGAAGAAGAAGAACTTATCTAAACTAAACTATCCTAAACTACAACATGAAAATACTACACTATTCTCTATATATCTCTTAATGCAGAATACAAAGGGGATAGGCAAAATTGGGCACCAGAGGGACTGTACGGAGCCGCGCGTCAAATCTCGATGCGCGGTTCTACAAGATTGCCGTGAAAACACGACATTTGTCGCGTTTCCGCGGCAATGCTTGGGAAGCGCGCGCAGCGCCGCCTGTTGTGCGCTTTCCGAATGTCCCCTGTCAGATGTACTTACTAGTTTTCAGATTTGGGCCCCTGCTTTTGACGAAACCACCTTCTAAAGTCAATGGCTATCATTGTAGGCCTTTAATCACCAATTAAATGGTGATTTTGGGTCTTCTTCTTCATTTCATGACATGGACTTAGAAACATGCAAGAAAGGTATTATTAGCAAAACTTAATATTAAATAAATGTGAAGATGTGGTATAAAATATATAGTTTTAGAGACTAATCAACCTCGGGACCCACTTGAAGTTGCATCGGGGAATTTTGGACTTTAATTTAAGAACGAGTTGTTGGTAGTCCGCCATCCGAGAATCTCTCGCGATGTATTCGCCGCTGACTTGGTTGACTACCAGCGAGGAGTCACAGCGAACTTCAAGCCCCGTAACTCCAAAGGTAATAGCCGCTCAGAGCCCAGCTAAGACATCTTTGTATTCTGCTTCGTTGTTGGATGCGAGGAAGCCTAAGGTGAAGGACTGCTCGATGATAGATCCCTTCGGGATGGCGAGAACGATTACGATTTTTGCTCCCTTGTTGTTTGAGGCTCCATGAACATTCAGGACCCATCCTTTAAGTTGATTGGTATGCCTTGTGATTCCTGGGGTGAAGTCAGCGATGAAGTCGGCCAGTACCTGGCCTTTGATCCCTATCCTCGGCTCTAATAAGGTTGTAGGATCTGAGCTCCGAGGCCCATTTTGATATCCTTCCTGTTGCTTTCGGGTTTTCCACGATGGACCTCAAGGGGTGCTCGGTGAGGACCATGATCAGAAAGATGTGGAAATAGTACTTGAGCTTCCTCAAGATGATGAAGAGGGCCAACACTAGCTTCTCCAACCTTTGGTATCTAGTTTGGGGGCCGTTCATGGTGTATCTGATGTTGTGTACTGGCTTCGGGCGCCTTCTTCCCCACTAACCAAGGCTCCGCTTACAGCTTACTCCCGAGACAACAAGGTAGAGGTACAACGTCTCTCTCGAGGCAGGTTTCGATAGCAAGGGGTGAGACCAAGTATATCTTCAATTCCTGAAAGGCCACTTCACATTTCTCATTCTAGCGGAAGCTCGCTGCCTTTTTCTTCAAGGCTTGGAAGAACAACTTGTTGTCTGTGGATTGGCTGATGAACCGATTAAGGGCTACGAGACGCCCGTTCAGCATCTGAACCTCCTTTATACATGTGGGCGACCTTATATTTAGGATTGCTGATATCTGATCGGGGTTGGCCTCGATGCCCCGCTGGAGGTTACTCCGAATGTACATTTCTCAGGATTGAGTTTTACCTCGTATTGCGTGAGAAGATCAAAAGCTTTGTCTAGATGTTAGAGGTGCTCCGTGCGCTGTACACTTTTACCAGTATATCGTTCACATTTACCTCCATGGTGTCACATATAAGGTCCTTGAAGACCTTATTTATCATCCGCTGGAAGGTGGCCCCTGCGTTCTTAAGTCCGAAGAGATTCACCTTATAGCAGTAAATTTTTTGACATGTGATGAAGGCTGTCTTATCTTCATCTGGTGGGTGCATCCTGATTCGATTATAGCCGAGTAAGCGTCCATGAAGCTGGGAGCTCGTGTCTCGCTGTAGCTTCCACTAGTTGATTGATCCTCGGGAGGGGATAACTATCCTTTGGAGAGGCTTCATTGAGATTCGTAAAGTCAATACAGACTCTCCACTTCTCGTTCTTTTTCTTCACGAGGACGGGATTAGAGAGTCAGTCGGGGTAGAATGTTTCTCGAATGAAGCCAGCCTGGAGTAGGTGATCGACCTCGTCGCTGATGGCACGACTCATTTCCTTGTTCATTCTCCTAGGCTCCTGCTTTACTGTCTTAGCGTCCGCTCGTATGAAAAGCTTGTGACAGATAGCTTTGGGGTTAATCCCGTCATGTCAGCGGGAGACCATGCAAATACGTCTGTATTTTCGATAAGAATTTTTTGAACAATACCTTCTCCCGTGGGTGAAAGTTTGACCCGATTTGGAGGGTCCGTTCAGGGTGATGGGGAGATACCCTGAATAACTCTGGCTCTTTCTCAGTCCTGCTGTCGGGATTCCCTGACTTGGTGGGTGATTCGGGGTCTGGGCATTCACCGAACTTTGATTGCTATTGATTATCAGCCCTCTTCTGTTTCTTATCCACAGGATAGTCTTCATGAGGGTCTGCGCAAGATGCTTTTGGCATCCAGCCGACCTCTTGCAGGCAACTGCAACAATTGTTCTAGCCATCACTTGGTCACCCCTTATATTGGCTATTCCGGATGGTGTTGGGTGCTTCAACAACTGATGTTAGGTGGACGAAACCGCTCTCATCATGTGGATCCATGACCTCCCGAGGATGGCGTTATAGGGGGAGGGACGTCTAGGATGCAGAACTTAGTCACAATGTTGAATGGATCGGCTCGGACAGGGAACTCGACAGTGTTGGGGGAACATGCCTCGTTCCCGTCGAATCTGTAAAGAAGCGACTGGGTTCGGGGGATGATCAATTTTTGGGCTAGCTCAGGAGTATCCTCCATTAGGTTGAGGGCATGGCCGTAGAGGATGTTGATGCTACTTCCCCATCCGCTAGGATCTTCAACACTTTACAGAATCTGATGTGGGCTGTCACAACTAAGGCATCATTGTGCGAAAAGTGTACGACATATGAATCTTCTTTCGAGAAAAAGACTAGCCCACTGGGAGATGTAGAGGGCGAGTTACTATTGCTGGATGACTACACCTGCGAGCTTCATTGACGTAAAGGGTTCTCTCCTTGGTGTTGGTGCCTTCTATCAGGGAGTTACCGAAGATAGCGTTCACCTTCCGGTATTGGACAAGGGTGCTGCCAAGATGCTCGGTTGAGACCTCGAGGTCCCTCTGCACTCTAACCTCCGAGGGTAATCCAGGATTAAGAACAAACTCTCAGGGGTATCCCTCGTTGACCAAGTCCTGGAGGTACCGTCATAGGGTCAGACAGTTCACCGTGAGGTGGCCCCTGCCATCATGGAATGCGCAATAGTTATCAGACCCTGGCCCTCTTTGGTTTGGAGGGAGGGTCTGGCCGGACGCCTGACGCAAGGCTGGTCTTTGATGGCGTTGAAGATCTGGTCAATTAGTACGCGGAATGGGATGAGGTCGCGCTCCGACTCACCTCCCTTGCAAGATTTGGTAACGCGCCTTGATGGCTTGCGGACGGCCGAGGAGTTGTGGGTCGAATTCTTCGTCGGTGGGAATTGTGGCTTCAGTTTTTCAGTCTCGGGGCCTTGTGTCAGGGAGCGGCTGAACGTAGTCCGGGTCGCCTCTTCTATTTGAATATATTTCTGAGCCCGAACAAGAATATCCCTCATCCTGGTGACGCTGTTTTTCACTAGGTGTTTGTAGAAGGGATTGGTGACCTACAGCCCGCTGATGAAGGCGGCGGCGACCACATCCTTGTTGAAGTTGTATAACAGGGCCATCTGACTCTTAAAATAGTTAACATAGTTCTTCAGGCTCTCCCCGGCTTTCATTTTTACTGCGAGGAGGTGGTCACCTCATGAAAATTTCAGAACGAATTCCTCGGGAGCGAATAGAACTAGTGGTAGGCGACCCCCTTGAGGCTAGATGGAAATGCTCAACAGAGGAGGAGGTCATTGTGGGCGTAGACTGTCATCTTGTCCTGGTACTGGCGGAGATGAAGGAGTGGGTCAGAGGTTCCCGAAAAATGATCAAAAGATGACATCACAAACTTCTTTGGTAAGCGGAGCATGGTGATCTTTCTTGATAAAGGGGAGTCGGTGAGCCTCAACCCACTGTACTCCATCCCTTTTGGGAACTGTTAACTCGCTTGGTCGAGTCGCTCTTGGACTAGGTCTGCTATGTCCTCGATCTGAGGGAACTTTGGCATTCGAGAACTCCAAGTGTCCTCAGAGTCCTCTTCATCTTTGTAGGTCTTCGACCGGACGCGCCTCGAACTTCCGGTGGAGTGAGCAGATTCCTGTGTGCGCATTGGCGAAGGGGGCCCCGCGGGTTTCTTCCCGCAGTGGGAGAAGATTGCTACCCTGTTGTGCTCCGATCTATTTGAGCAAACGTGTCAGGACACGGGTTGCCACCACTTTCTCATGGGCGGCTACCTAACGGAGATGAATAATCTCCGTGCACTGGTTCTCCAACTGCTTCCACCTGAGGAAAGCATCTGGAGGAGTTGGTATTCGTTGAGCAGAGATGCGAGTTTGGCGGCCTGTCTCCTGAGTGTCAACCCAGTAGTAGGATGGGAGTCCTCCATGTCTGAGATGTGGACGTCTGATAGGGGGCTGATAGTTCGTTGGTTCTGCCGCCCCTATCGCTTTCGCCGCTTTCTTCGGAACGACGGGGTCGACCGTAGTCTAATTGACACTCTTCCTCGATGGAGCCATGTCGGTCATGCTGGGTAGTTTCTGAGAAAGAAGTAGGGTATTTTGACGGAGAGGCCTCGAGTGTGACTTCAAAACCTCTCAATGAAAGTACCAAATGCAGTGGGTAAATCTTCGGGAATCAATCTACGCACCAAAATGGGGCAGTAGATGTATTCAAAACGCAAAAAAAGCTAATCGCAAACACAATGAATTACGTGAAAAACCCAAAGAGGGAAAAATTACGGAGAGGGATAGAGAAGTTTCACTATGTCAATGGTAATTACAATAGGGTTCTCTAGATTCAGGTGAACGTGAGGTCCCTTTTCCATTGGAAGGGATCCTCTATTTATACAAAATTACAAATCATGTCAAATAGATGGAGTTAGGAAGTCTTGCTCAATTTGAATACTTAAATCCTTTATCTGGCTTAGGATTGAGCCGAACGTCCCGCTTTGAATTGGTGTAGGACAGAGTTCATCTCCATCTGGTGATCCAGACTCGACTGTAGAAAAGGATGAGCTGCCCTCGGGAGGTTGCTACCTTATTTGAATTAAGCTTGGGCTTAAGAATAGAGATCTCTATAATCGGATCTGACTCTTATGTTAATCTCCTGACCTATTCATAATCCAAACAAGGTGATGGTTTCAGATCAACCGTTCCAGAAGTAACCACGCGTTGTGATCTCAGGCGAGTCAGAAAGTGACCACTACAAGAAACAAATCCTTCATTGAATAGAAACAGAGTCATATTCGTACTCCACTAGAAAAGAAAACTGGTGCCTGAAAAAGAAACTGATTCTGCTTTAGAAAATGCCCCTATTAGTCGAGTAGTTCTTTGGCCTAGTCGACTAATCCCTTCCATTAGTCGACTACTGTATTTAGTCTCCTTTCTGTATATGCCTCTGTATCAACTCTAGTCGACTAGTAGTCTTGTTAGTCGACTATACAGTTGACTAACCTTCATTGATCAACTTCTCTTTTTCTGCTTCAAGCCCTCATCTTCTCCAACTCGATTGGATCTTTTTGGACCATCATCTTTTCATGAAAATAAGACAAAATCCTAACAATACCTAGACACACATGGCTGCATCCTCGTCGGAATCTGCATAAGGGTGGCCTGAAGTAGGGGTACAACCCAACTACAAATTGGATGCGTTTTCCAAATAGAGGCCCCTACCCAAAGCAACAATCTGTTACCTCCAAAGGAGAGAAAACCCAGTTTCAGAGTTATCCTCCTTGCGGGGGACATCCCACATCGTAGCTGTCTCCCGAGTGGGGAGAATCCCATCCTGAAAATGGATGTGTGTGTGTGTATTCATCTTCCCGTAGGTTCAGACGAAAAGAGCATGTGGGCTGATGTGGGTTCCTACACGGCGCTATGAAAATCGAGTGGGGAAAAATCCCATCTCATTGCGGGTTCTGACACCGTGCTATAGAAAACTGAGTGGGTAGATCCCTTCTCAGTGCTGGTTCTGACACCGCGCTAAGGAAACCGAATAGAAAAAATTCCATCTCGTTGCGGGTTCTGACACCGTGCTATGAAAAACTGAGTGGGTAGATCACTGCTCCTTGCGGTTTCTGACACCGCGCTATGAAAACCGAGTGGAAAAAGTCCCATCTCGTTGCGGGTTCCAACACCGCGCTATAGAAAACTGAGTCAGTAAATTCTTTCTTAGTGCGGGTTCTGACATCGCGATATGGAAACCGAGTGGGTGAAATCCCATCTCATTGCGGGTTCTGAAACCGCGCTATGCAAAATCGTTGCTACCTCCTGGTGGGGGATTTCCCATCTACGGGGTGCGTGATGGATATCGTGTTAGGGTGATTTGTTGTTGCCTTTGAGCGTGGAGTCTCGATCATTGGGGTAATTGGATGTAATGTTGTGATAGACTTGTTGCTGCCTCCGAGCGAGAATTCCCATCTGCGGGGCGATCTTGTAGCTGCCTCCGGGTGGGGGGAGATCCCAACAACGGGGCATGATGAAGTATGCACTGTCACGGAGGAATGCATGTCAGGAATGGACTGATGCACAACATAATTTTATTTAATAATGAAGTGAAGTACATGGAATTGAAAACTGGAAGGAGGAATTGATATTAGAAGGAAGTATGTCCCATGTGTTTGGGCTCAGGGAGTCAGTCAATCTCCTTATATGGGGTGATCAACTGCTGCTCTCGAGGAGGTTGTGGGTTCAGATGTCTAGACGCGGCTTCAGGGGTGAGGATGTACTCCTTAAAAAAGTCTTATCTGACGAGCTCCTCCAGGTACTTTCAGAAAGCCCAACACTGGATGGTCGGGTGTCCGTTGCTTTTGTGGTAGGAGCACTACTCCTCAAACCTGGGGAACGAAGGGTTGTACTGGAGCGGTCTTGGGTGTCTGACTCATGGTTGATTTTGAATGTGATAAAAATTTTGTCGATGAGGAGTTTTGATGGAATGACGTATTCCATCGATATGTTGTTTCTCAGTGAGTTTGGGAAGAGGATCAGGAACGCTTGCTTCTTGTAAGGGACTACCCAAATGTCGGCCTGGAATGTGGTCCGGAGTTCGTGAGGGGACTTTGATTTTCCTTCGTCATCTCCCAGCTTTGCGATGTGGTTGGAGGAAGCCTTCATCGTCTCTTCTAGTTAGATGTAGGGTTGAGCTTGGGAAAGTACCCGCTCATCTTGGCGATGTTGTGCCTCAGAAGATGCTTGTAGAGGGGGTGAGTAACTTGTAGCCCGCTAATAAAAACGAGGGCAGTAACTTCCTCCCCGCAGTTGGAGACTCTGGTGAGTCGGTGCTAAAAGAAATTGATGTACAAATTGATGTTGTCTCCTTGTCTTATTCTGATGGAGAGAAGGTGAAGACTACTCTTCTTGGCTTTCTTGCAGGAGGCGTACTGAGTGAGGAACGCTTCAGTCACCTCAGTGAAGTTGTGGAGGGAGAGTGGCTGCAGTGAGTAGAACCAGTCCGAGATCACACCTTTTAGGCTAGCAGGAAAGGTGAGGCATAGGGTTGTACCGCTGTGGGAGTAGATTACCTTCTTGTCCTAGAAGTGGCGAATGTGCTGTATCGGATCACTTATTCTGGAGTAGTAGTTGAATGCCGGCGTGGAGAACTTCCTCGGAAACTCGTACTCTTGGATCTCTCTTGAGAGGGGAGACTAATGGATTTTGGCGGATGGAGTCGGGTGATCCAGCAGCTTGGCTTCTCTGATCCACTTCTGAATCCGTTCATCAAGAGTGCGAAAGTCGGGATACTTGTTGTTTTCAGGGTCGCTCTTCGTTTGCACAGGGTTGTTCTAGAGGGCGCCGACTTTGATCAGGAGTTATTAGTTGAGCAGCCTCAATTTCTCCTGCTCGTGAAGGATGTGCTCACGGTTGAGAGCTATCTGCTTTCATCCGCGATCTGATTGCGCTCATTGTTCTTTCATCTGCTCTCTTACCTCGTAGAGCGTCTGAAGAAGCTGTTCTTTGCGTTGCTGTGAAGACTGGATGCTGACGTTTCGCTCATGTTGCTTGAAGAGCCTGTGTCTTCAGTGGCGTGCAGTTGATTGTCGGTTGATGGAGGGATTGTGCCCCCCGCAACTTCAATTGCCTTTCCTTTAGACATTGTGCCTTTCGTTACTTGTCTTCTCGGGGTCATCGTTGAAGTAGGAGAGGTTTTTTATGGAAGGTTTGGGTTTTAGAGAGTAGATCTTGAGTGTAGAGACTCAGATCTTAATGAAAGCACCAATATGCGGTGGAGATTTTTCAGTGCGATTGATCGAACGGTCGATCCCACGCCACAAATGAGAGGAGGGGTGTTGTAATTATGATTAGGGTTTTAGATTCAATGCAGAAAACAGACAGAGACAAAGGATTTACGTGGAAACCCAAATTGGAAGAGAGAGAGAGAGAGAGAGAGAGAGAGAGAGAGAGAGAGAGGTTCACTGTATTTTGAGGGATACAGTGAAATTTCCTGGGATATTCTTATGTTTACAATTACTTTTTTTTTTTCCTTCTGCCCCTCTGGTCCCCCTTTCTTCATGGATGGCAAGGGTTATATATACTCTGATGATCGTAATCGATAACGCTGATCTTGAGAACCTCGCATCTGCATGATTTTCTTGTTGGGATCCTTTCGTAATGGCTGCGCTTGATTGTTGGGATTAACATGCCGTGGTATCCAATACTATTCAAAATCGCTCTTATTGGAATAGGGACGTGTTTTGAACGTGGGGATATGATGGTAGAAAGGATGGGCCCGAGGTCCTTCCTCGGGGTTGGATGCGACCTCGGGGTTGGGCCCGAGGTCTCTCTCCTCGGGGTTGTGGGTGACATCGGGGTAAGGCCCGAGGTCTCTCTCATCGGGGTCAAATGCGACATTTGGTGTGGTGAGTCTTTGGTCTTCACTTATGACTTGCTTGGTGCGGCAGGACCTTGTGGCTTGATGACCCTAAAGGGTGACCTGGATTTGACCACTACACCCTACAACTTCTGAAAAAAAAATTTCCACCACCAAACTAATTATACTTCCATCTCAAGTTAGTCAACCATCAGATGCAGCCAACCTACCTTAGATTTCGGAGGTAGCTTAATGTCAACACATAATTGTCAAATTAGTATAGTCAACACATAATTCTTCAGTCCTTGTAGACTATTAGCAAGTTGTTCAATTATGTACTGTCAGGAATCCCAATGTTAGCTGCAGCTGACCATTGACTTCTGAAACATGACAGTTTTCGGTATCTGCCTTTGTGTGAGCCAAGCAAACATCCCAGTTAACTAGCTAATACACTCATATATATCCATCAAAGAAGCTGAAAGAAATAAGTTAAAACACAGACCAAGTCCCAACTCTAATGGTGCTTCACCTCCTCCTCCTCCTCCTCCTCCTCCTCTCCCTCGTCCACCTCCGGCCGACCTTGGCTGCTTCTGCCACCAAAATAGCTCTTCCAGATTGCCCAGACTCATGTGGCAACATCACCATCCCCTACCCATTTGGCCTCGTCCCAGGCTGCTTCACCACTGGATTCGGACTAACCTGCAATGACACCTATGACCCCCCGAAACTATTCATTGGCACTGGCAAGATCGAGATCACCCTAATATCACCTGAACATGTTTTCGTGCGCGGCGGGATTGCTAGAGACTGCTACAATGAGCCCTTAACAGAGAGCCATGCGTGGATAAACCTGAACTCTAGACCCTATACCTTCTCCTATGTTCGAAACAAGTTCACTGCCATAGGCTGTGATGCAGTCGCGCTAGTGTACCGGTTAGATAACTTAGAGTCCACCTTCTTCGCTAGTGGCTGCATGTCGCTGTGTCGCAATGCGGACAGCGTGGTCAATGGCTCCTGCAGTGGGATTGGGTGCTGTCAGACTGCGATACCGAAGGGGTTAAAGAGATTCGACACACGTCTTCGGAATTTTAACAACCATAGTCGGACTTGGAGCTTCAGTCCTTGTAGCTATGCCTTCCTTATTGATGCTGAGGAGTATGAGTTCGATGTATCTGATTTCTACAACTTTCATCAGAAGACGAGAGTTCCAGTGGTGCTGGACTGGGCAGTTGGGACTCAGACCTGCGCCGAGGCTGAGAGGGATCAGAGTTTGCTCTGCGGGGCTAAGAGCAAGTGCCTGGAATCGACCAATGGGCCTGGGTATCGTTGTAGTTGCTTTGATGGTTATCAAGGGAATCCTTATCTCTCAGATGGATGCCAAGGTACAGCAATTTCATGCTTCACTCTGATTTTTTCACCTTTTTTTGGCTGTGAACTAATGGCTACAAACTCTAATGTTGGTAGATATAAATGAGTGCGAGGATCCAGTGAACAATCCCTGTGTAAACATTTGCGCAAACACTCCTGGGAGTTATACCTGTTCTTGCTCCCATGGTTCCAGCGGTGATGGCAGGAAAAATGGAAGTGGGTGCACATCAAGCAGCAAAGAGTTTCCTCTTGTCAAAGTTATTTTAGGTAATTTTTCTGGTAATTTACAAGTTTAATTGCTGCAATGAAGCTAACAGTGTATGATGAACTATTTTTATTTTTGAGTGTTTGTGCAGGTTCTGGACTGGGCTTATTGTTCTTGGTTCTGACTACTTCTCTGTCATATTGGGGACTGAAGAAGAGAAGGCTATTCTTGCTGAAAGACAAATTTTTCAAGCAGAACGGCGGAATGCTGCTGCAGGAACAAATTTCTTCTCGCAAGGGGGCAGCCGAGTGCGCCAAGATCTTCACATCAGAAGAGCTCGCAAAGGCCACCGACAAGTACCGCCCCAGCCGAATCCTCGGCACAGGAGGCTCTGGAACTGTTTACAAAGGAATCTTGCCAGACAAACGGGTGGTGGCTATCAAGAAGTCCAAGGTAATTGACACGAGCCAGATCGAGCAGTTCATCAATGAGGTGGTGATCCTCTCCAAAGTCATCCACAGGAACGTCGTCAAAATCTTGGGTTGTTGTCTAGAGACTGAAGTCCCACTGCTGGTCTATGAGTACATATCAAATGGTACCCTTTTCCATCACCTGCACGATTCCGATCGCGCCTCATCCCTTTCATGGGAAGCGCGGTTAAGGATTGCTGCAGAGGCTGCAGGAGCTTTGGCATACTTGCATTCCGCGACTACAAGGCCAATTATCCACAGAGATGTCAAATCTGCAAACATACTCTTAGACGAGAATTACACTGCTAAAGTGTCTGATTTCGGTGCATCCAGGTTGGTGCCCTGGGGAGGGCCGAACTGACCACATTGGTGCAGGGTACACTGGGATATCTGGATCCTGAATACTTTCACACTGGCCAGCTGACACAGAAGAGCGATGTCTATAGTTTCGGAGTAGTGCTTGTTGAGCTCCTCACAGGAGAGAGGCCCATTTCATCGCGAAGGTCTGAAGAAGAGAAGATGCTATCCAACTATTTCATACTGTCAATGGAAAGGAATCAACTGTTCGATATTTTAGAACAACGGGTGGTGAACGAAGGAGACAGGCCGCAGTTGCAGGAGATTGCTGGGCTCGCTCAGAGATGCTTACGGCTGACGGGAGAAGAGAGGCCGACGATGAAGGAGGTGGCAGAAGAGCTAGAGCGGGCGAGATCAAGGAGGCACCCATGGGCTGAACAAGATGACGAACAGGGGACTGGGAGGCTATTGGGTGAATTTCCATCCATGTCTCAGAATGGAACTGCAAGTTCGAATGGAGAATTGACTGCCACTACTGCTACAGCGTTGTTGGGTGATGAGATTTGAGCTGGTAAGCATGTTCAGTTCAAATGTAAAGTTGTGTCGTGTCGGACACAAGTATCAGACATGATACTTCTATTATCTATATAATTTTTATGTATTAAATCGTGCCCGTGTCAGCCTGTCCGTGTCGTGCAACACAGGTTTTGAGATCAATTCAGATGTGTGCAATTGCAGAATTGTTATCTTCGTTGTTGTTGGATTTTTAACTAGGGTTAGTATTTGTGAAGAGCAAATGTTGAGTAGACTTGTGTATGGACTATATAGATCTTTGGTTAATGTTCAGGAGGGGGGCATGTCTTTAAGCCCACTGTCTAATTCTTGAGCAAATTTATTTGAAAGACAGTCAAATAAGGTACTAATACTTTTTAATACCATAGTTTGAACTCCCCCCTCACACACACGCGCGCGCGCACACAGTAGAAAAAAAAAAAAAAAAGGAAAAAGACAGTATTGCTTCTCCAACTACAAGCAATCAAATATATATGAAGAAGTCGTGACAACAGCAGATGCCATCTTGAGTTAATTTCAGAATACTATCATGAATTTTCTAATGATTTTATAAATTATAAAAAATTTGAGAAATACAATAAAATAACATGAATTATTTCTTCTCATGGTAATTTTATGAATTTTTTTTTGGAGTTTTGAAAAAGTTCATGGTATTTTATTGCATTTTTTCAAATTTTAGGTAGTTCCATAAAACTGGACAAAAAATCATGGTATATTTCTAAAATTGGGAGTTTTGCTGGAACCACCTATAGTAAAACTTAATAAGAAAAATCTCAATTACAATTTTTTCTTCGTCTGGACCTCATTTTTTTGCGGGCGCTAAATTGCAAACATGTGTTTGACTAGCGATTTAATTACAACAATGCAAAAAGACTAAAATACTCTCCTTTTAACTTCTAATCGGGACCGCAGCTGAAAACGCTCCACAACTGTGATTGCGACTTCGTGAGAACTGCGACTTCGACTACGATTACGACTTTGAGACTGCGACTTTGTAAGAATTTGGTGAGAACTTTGACTACGATTGCAACTTCATGACTGTGAGTAGGAGTCCTCATATAAAAGACTACGACTATTAGTCGCAGTCTTCACATAAAAGACCTCATTTTCATGTTCACTTTATTTTTTAAAGCAAATTGACGCAGTCCTCATGACCATGGTTGCAGTCCTCACGCAGTCCTCATGGTGAGGACTGCAACTATGGTCGCAGTCCTTATCATGATGATTGCGATCATCTCTTCTCTCACTGTGTGACTCCCTTTTAAAACTCTAGCTCCCTCAAAATCGAAATCAGGCCATGAATCACAGTTCTTGAGTCGCATTCCTCACATCAGGTAATGATCCTAATGGAATATTTCCAATCGTTTTCAAATAGTGAATGTCCATTCATTTTTCTACTCCTACTTTGCTTCTGAAGGTTAGATCACTGTGCCCAATAATTCCAAGTATGCATCCAGGGTGAAGTTGGAAAAGTGTGTGTGTGTGTGGGGGGTTTTGGGGGCGGGGGGTTTGTTGAAGAACCAAAAACTCGAGCTCTATTTTCAATCTTTTCATGACATACCCATGCATCAACATTCTCTCTGCCAATGAGTGTTTTTGGTGAACCTTAGCGAGAACTTCTGAGGATTTTTTTCAACCATTAACTGAAGTATTTGTTTGCTTGTGATTGTAAGTTTCATGGCTTTGCTAAATGAAAACGCTGCATTTGTGGGGATGAAATTGATAAGCAATCATATCTTTCATGGGATGAATCTGAAAAGTCTGAAAAGCTCCTAGATTCATGTTCAACTTTGATTTTTCCCCCTTTATTTTACTAATTTTCATTTTTAATTTAATGTCCTTCTCATCCCCGTAATACTCTGTCATGAATGCAAGTAATCGGTTAGATCCAAGAAAATGTAAAATTGAAAAAGAAAAATATTAGCCAGTTATATGATAGAGTCTAATTTGAAACCAACACGTGAATGACGTGAATTAAAGTTGAGATAAAAATAAATTTATAATTAAGATTTTTTCTAAATTAATTGAAAAAAAAATGAAGACAATAACAATTTTCTGTTTCTCATCGTGAATGATAATTTGATCGGGCTGGCCCAAGGACCTCTTGTGTCCAGCATAATGGGCTTTTGGTGCCGGGCCCTAAAGACGAATTCATTGATTGAACTCACGGGAAATGGGCCCCACAAAGTAGCCACACAGCCTTAGAAACAACAAAGACTTGGCCGAATTCAAAAGGCCTACTGAGTTCAACTGCTCTCGAGATTCGACTCTCCCCCGGCAACGACGGGAACGCGATTCTGATCCGATGACCGGCGCGCTGGCGATCTACCACCGCCTCTGCCTCTGGTGGATCCGCGGTAGCGGCAGCGGCCTCCACCGCCCTCTTCGTCGCCCCCCTCACTCTCGCCTTGTGGACTCACGACTCCAACGTCAAAGGCCCCCCGCCGCATTCGGTGCCACTGGGACCAAATCTCGTCGATCCACTCTCGTCCGAAACGCCACAGGAGCCCGTACGATTCACATTTTTTTCCCGCTTTTTATTTTATAAAAGAAATTAGGATTTAGTGCGATAATTTATTTGTTGTGGTTTGTTTCTGGATGGTGCAGTTTGTTTAGATGGGAGTCAGCTGGGCAGTGGGGGAGGTAGGATTTCAGAGAAGGGAGAGCATAAAATAGATAATATAATAGACACTTTGTCATTTGTATAAGTGCTTGGATACTTGGGAAAAGTTAATTAACACTTTATCTCGTACTTAATTTTCATTATGATTCGATTTTCTTATAAAAAATTTATCTATGACTTTGAAATTTTAATTAACCTCTTAAATTATATATAAAAATGAATAATTCAAATAAATATTAAACATAATACACTAAACACAACAAAGAGTTCCCTTTATATTAACCGTTTTTTCATAAGTAGAAGGCTTTTATAAATCTCCATATTGCTGAGAGTCGGTAGAAAGTCGGTCGGAAGCAGATAACTATGAGTAGTTGAGAAGGAAAGAGTGTCAATCAAAACATGTAATGGAGGGCTCACAAACCAGAAAAGTTGAATGCAAGTTTACCAGGAGATCCAATACTTCAACATGCAAGTTTACCATGTAGCAACCTTTCCCTTATCCTTTCTTCCTTCTGCATTGTTTCTTGCATAAACTACAGGATGCTTGGATTTGTCAAAGTGCTTACCATTTGCAACTAGAAGACATAACCAAAGAATTAGAAGTGCTTTTAACATATTGTTGGGATCGACAACAACGCGGAAGAAGAAAAGAGGCAAAAACATATCAATCAAAGCCACCGGAAATTATGTGGAAAACTCAAATTAGGAAAAATCACGAAGTCACACACAAATCCACTATTTATCAGAGAGATTATAGGGAAACGAAGAGAATTCTCACCGCCGCTCTGTATAATGACACTCACAATAGTATAATCTATTGATGCTTTATTACTCAATTAACCCTAATGATGACACATCCCTTTTATAGGAAAAATTAGGATTACAAGTTGTGAGATCCCTAAACTGTCATTGACGTGTTCCCCAAATGTCGCTGGCAAAGAAACTTCTAAACTGGACCATTTCTAGACTGGACTGAGCTTTTTCAGGCTGGACTGCTCCCAGGCCGCTTCCACTAAGCACATCGGGTTCGCTATAGAGTGCTCCCCGATTAGGTGCTTCAAAGTGAACTTCAGCTCCGGAGACTCCACCACTCGGAAGGTTTTGTTGTCCATCATTGCCATCAACCTGAAACTTCGAACTTGCCTAACGCCATGGCTCGGAAGGCTCCGCCGTCGCTCCGAGATTATCGTGTTGATTGTGTAAAGTGACAGTCTCTCAAGACAAAATCTTGCTCCACAACTTAACAATCTCCCACTTGGAGACTGATTATTGTTACAACAGCAGCATTGTATCTCTCTCTTGTACTCTAACTCTCAACTCATAGTGGCATTGTTGTGACTTAACTCCGGATCTTCACCCTAGAAGACACATGGAGGCTGAGCAGGTGTTCAGCTTTTCCATTGTGGCCACCTTGATTAGTATGTCTGCAGGATTTCGACTCGTGTGTATCTTCACCAGTGATAACACACACCGTTCTTTAAAAGAATACAGATGAAGCGGTACCACACATCAATGTGCTTGGTTCTGTCATGATAGCCTGGATTGTTGGCAAAATCTATAGCACTCTGGCTATCACTGTACAGGGACGGAGTCATCTGCTCCTTACCAAGCTCTTTCATAAAATTCTTCACCCTTATCAACTCCTTGCAAGTTTCTTTCGCTACAATATATTCAGCCTTCGTCGTAGACAAAGCGACTATCTTTTACCGCACCGACACCCAGCTCACTGCTCCACTTCCCAAAGTAAAAATATAATCATTGGTACTCTTTCGACTATCTACATCAACCGCAAAATTAGAGTCTACATATCCGTGCAGGCGAACCTCCGTGCCATCATAGAACAATTTCATATTAGAACTTTTTTTTTCAAATATCTTAAGATTTACTTTACTGCTTTTCAAAGCTCCTTCCCGGGATTTCTCGTGTACCTGCTGACAGCTCCCACTATTTGAGCAATGTCTGGCCTCGTACAGACCATATCATACATCAAGCTGCTCACAGTTGATGCATATGGCACTTCCGACATGGGAGCCTTCCCATCTTCTGTTATCGGAGCCGTGCCTTTGAGAGCTTGAAGTGACCTACTAGCGGGATGTTCACAGGTTAGTATCCAACATGTTAAACCTCTTCAGCACCTTCTCCACGTACTCGATTTGTGATATCTTCAACAATTTTTTTCTCTCTACTGATCCTGATTCCAAGAATTTTCTTTGCTGGAACCAAGTTCTTCATTGAGAGTTCTTTCGTCGACTTGGTCTTGATATTTACAATCTTCTTTATGCATGATCCGACGATAAGCATGTCATCTATATATACTAGTAGTATGATGTAGGAATTTTCAAACCACTTAGAATAGTAACAATGATCAACATGCAGTCTTGTGAATCCACTACTAACCATGAATCTATCGAACTTTAGATGCTGCTGTCTCGGAGCCTGTTTCAAGCCATAGGGACTCTTTTTTAGCTTGCAAATCAACTGCTCCTTTTCGACATGATATAACCATGTGGCTGCATCATATAGATGTTTTTCTCCAAATTATCATGGAGAAATGCAGTCTTAACATCTTTGTTGTCACAATGCTCAAAACATATATAATGGTAGTTAGCTTCACAATATGAGAGAAAATCTCGGTAAAGTCAATATATTTCTGCTGTTAAAATTTCTTCACGATCATCCTCGCCTTGTACCTCTTGGAGAAATCATGCTCTTCCTTCAACTAGTAGACCCACTTGTTGTACAGAGCTCGCTTGCTTTCTGACAGTTTAACAAAATCTCATGTTTGATTCTTCATGAGAGACTCTATCTCATTATCCATAGCAAGCTTTCACTTATTCTTGACTTCTACCTGTAAAGCCTCCTCATGATACTCGGGCTCACCACTGTCTGTTGACAACAGATAGCGCAAAGAAGGAGAATATCTTTCCGGAGCTTTAGTCGTCCTAATGGATTGCTTCAACTCACTTTGGAGTATCGGAAACTCGACTCATAGTTCCTCATTCCCTTCCAGAATGCACTGAATCTTTTTCACAGGCATCATCAAGTTCAACAAACTCCGAGTCTGCAGCATCCTGTTGTTCTAGAGAGCTTCGAGATGCCACTTTGGGATCCTTCTTTGAAGTGTTCCTCTCCATTAGCAAGTCCTTGTACATCTTCTTCTCATTGAATACCACATCCTTATACCTGAGGATATTTAAGTTTTCTGGATCCAAAACCAATAGCCATACTCGCTTATTCCGTATCTAATGAAGATGCATCTCTTGGACTTTGGATCAAACTTGCTCATGAGATCAAGCTTCACATGGACATATGAGATACAACTAAAAGTACGCTTGTGGTTCAGGTTTACTTCTTTGTCAGTCCATGCTTCCTCCGAAGTCCTACAGTTCAGGGGCACTGAATGGCTTTTTGTTGATCAGATACACTGATCTGTTGATTGCATCTGCCCAAAATTGCTTTGGTAATCTAGCGTGTATTCGCATGCTCCTGACGCTCCAGTATTTTCCCGTTCATATGCTCCGCCCCATTATAATGAGGGTTTTCAGGAACCGTCTTCATTTTACGGATTCTCCGACTCGCGCAAAACTGTTCGAATCTGCTATCACTGTATTCACCCCTTAGACTTCAAGCGCTTAAGCATTCGACCTGATTCATTTTCAACTTGGGCCAACCACTTCTTAAACATATCAACACATTTAATTATGCTTTAAGAAATAAATTAGGACTTTTCTACTTGAATCATCAATAAAGATCACAAAATACAATGAGCCTCCAAAAGAGGGAACTAAAGCCTTATCCTATACGTCAATATGAATTAACTCCAATCTTTTTGCCTTCCGAGTCTCTCTCTTTTGAGAAACTGACTCTTCTCTTTTTTCTGTAGATGTTTCACATAAATCTAAGTCGATAGATTTCAACCCCGATAGCTTATCTTTGGAGAGCATAACTTTCATTTCCTTCTCACTTATATGCCCAAGTCTCTGTTGTCACACTATGGTATCCAACTCTGATGAAGAAATTAAAATTGATGCTCTGAAATAGACATCATGTAGATGGCACTTTCCTTGCCGTGTGCCATCACCATGGCACCCTTCGTGGTCTTGCATATATCACCATCAAAGATGGTCTTCATCTCTCCATCTGCAAGCTGACAGACAAAGATTAGATTTTTCTTCAGCTTCGATATATGTTGACATTCCTTAATTTCAGCATCGAACCATTTGAGAGGCTAACATCACATTGCCTTTCCCGACAATATTGCAGGATTCATCATCTCCAAGATATAACTTTCGAAGTTCACCTTTCTCATAATTTTAAAATATGTCGTATCAGGAAGTGGCGTAAGGAGGCGTCCGAATCAATTACCCACGATTCACTGGAACCAGCCAAAGAGAGAATCAAAGCATCAGATCCATCACTCTCTGGGACATACCTGGAATTTTTCTCTTCGCTTTTGCCTTCTCCATCCTTTTTCTATTTGCAGTCCCTCTGAATATACCCCTTTTCACCACACCGCTAACATCTGACACCCCATGACTTGGAATTATCTCTCCCCGATTTAGACTTGTATTTATCATTCTTTTTCTTTTCTCTATTCATCGGTCTTTCTCTTCGATCAACACTCAAGGCACTCCCTGATGTTTCAGCCGATGCTGATGCCCATGACTTACTGCGTGCCTCTTTGCTGAGAAGAACACCCACCGCATCATCAAATTTCAGGGTTCTCATCCCACAGGAATTGCTCACCACCATCACGAGACCATCCCAGGCCTTTGGTAAACTGGACAATAAAACTAACGCCTTGATTTCTTCATCGAAATTGATCTCAACAGATTCCAGTTTGCTCATTAGCGTGTTGCATTCATTGATATGCTCAGTGACGCTTCAGCAGTCTGCCATCTTCAGGTTGAACAACTTCTTTATCAAGAAAACCTTATTTGAACCTGAGGGTTTTCCATACATCTTCGAGAGGGTCACCATCAAGTCTTGGGTCGTCTTTTCCCTAGAGACGTTGAATGCAACCGACAATGCGAGGGATAATCGGATCGCCCCTAGGGCTTTTCAATCAAGAATATCCCACTCGTCGCCAAACATCTTCTTAGGCTTTTGGGCCTTTCCATCGAAAGGAAGAAAGAGATCTTTCTGGTACAGATAGCATTCGATCTGCATCTTCCAGAACCCGAAGTTCGCGCCTGCTGAATCTTTCAACTTTGATCTTTCTTTCATCTGCCATTATGAATCTTGCTCTGATATCAATTATTGGGATCGCCAAAAATGTGAAAGAAGAAAAGAGAAAGGAAAAAAATAGACCAATCAAAAACACCAGAAATTACGTGAAAAACTAAAACAGGAAAAACCACGAAGCGACACACAAATACACTTTTATCAGAGAGATTACAAGAACCTCACAGTCGCTCTGTACAATGACACTCACAATAACATATCTATTGATGCTTTATTACTCAATTAACCCTAATGACGGTGATCCCCTTTTATAAGAAAAACTAGGGGTATAAGTGGTGAGTTTTCTAAACTGCCCTTGATGTATTCCCCTAATATCGCTGGCAAAGAAACTTCTAGACTAGACCGCTTCTAGTCTGGACTGGGCCGCTTTCAGGCTGGACCACTTCAAGGCTGGACTGGGCTGCTTCCTCTAAGCACCTCGGGTGCTCTACAGAGTGCTCCTCCGACTAGGTGCTTTGAAGCGAACTTCAACTCCAGAGATTCCACCACTTTAGAAGGCTTCATCGCTCCGTCCTTGCCATCAACATAAAACCCTAAACTCGACTCGCCCAACATCATGACCCGAAGGCTCTACCGTAACTCCGGGATCATCGTGTTGACTGCGTAAGGCGACTGTTAAGGCAATAATCTGGCTCACAACTTAACAATATTTACAAGTGGTAGCAGAGTCATGCCCCAAACTTAGTCGTGTATGTGAGTGATGTTCGATCCCCAGGGCGCTAAAGGCGCAATGGGCCCCGATGAAGTTAGTTGGGCTGGAGGATTTGACAGCGAAGTTTTACTTCAAGTAAGGTGTGTTGCTGCTTGCACGCAGTGAAGAGGAGTAATATGTTATAATTTGTGCTTTACCTAAGGCGTGTACTGCAACACAGTAAAGAGGATCTCGATGAAGCAAATAATCTTCTAGGTGTGAAGATTAAGCTTATCGTGGAGGCCCAAACTCTTTATTCGAGGGGGATTATTGAAATTATGCGAACAAATAGTCCCACATCGGCTAGACATGGGGATGATCTTAGGTATATAAGGATTCGGGCTACTCCATCTAGAAAATTAGCCTTTAATGATGGTACCCCAAGTCTTTACATATCTCAATTAAGTGTGTGATACTTCATATAAAAACGCCACGACAAATATCTCAGCAAGTGGAAACTAGTAGAAGCATATTTTGACAATGAGTGCAAAAGGACTTGTGAAGGTGCCTGTTTGATGGTTGCATATCCTTAGCAGTTCATCAATTTTGTAAATTGTAATGACTATGACCTTCTTAATTAATACAAATAAATTTAGAAATATATCAATAGAAAACCTTTGTCTACCTTCTCTCTGCATTGCAGCTATTGCTTGCTTAGTTCATTTTAAGTACTGTACCATTTCTCTCAAAAAAGAGATATATCACCAGATAAGTATAGAAGTACTGATTTTTGCCCCATCTGCTAACAAAATTAATTACTTTATACATCCAGCTTCAAAGAAAGCAAGAAATTAGAAAAATTGTCCACCAGTACTTGAAAAAACTGAGTATGTTTATCAGCAACGATAATCAGAAACTAACTCTCCTCTAATTGCTTGTTGTATAAGGCACTTGCCCACTTTTACAGTCAAGAATGTTACAATTAATTTGATCTAATGACGAATCAAACCCAACCTCCCAAAATCCATAGGCACCAACTGAACTTGAGATGAATTAAAATTCTAGACTGTAAATGAATTTAGGCCAGGAATTCTCCACTCCTCTCAAAACCCTAGCATTTAAAGGCAAAGGGTCGTTGCTCTCTCACATGCAGGATGGACAACGAGATAGACGGCGTCAGCGAATGTCCCTGAGCCGACAAGATCGATGGAGAGATACTCGAAGCCATCAAGATTGATGACGAAGGGCTCGAATACAGGGAGACCGTCGGTGAAAGAGTCGAAGACGGCGAGATTGACGGAAAGAGCAGAGGGAGAGCGAGTCGCCGGGCCGCCAACCCCTCTCCTGTTGAGAATAGAGACAACCTTCTGCAGCCCCCCCAGGGGGGATCCCCCTGCGACGCACGATTGCGACAAAAATGAAAATCACACTTCTGGAGAGGTATTCTCGTCATTGTAGTAGCACCCTATAAATACAACACTATGTATTTTTCTTAGGGTTAGAGATTTCAGCGTGCCATCATTTTCCAGAGATAAAAATATTGTAAACTTCTTCTCAAAATATAGTGAATCGGTGTGACTCAGGAGGACGAAGACAAGTTGTCATATCTTAGTAAATTCTGTGTGTTCTTTACTTTCTGCATCTTTCTATTTGGTTTGTGCTTTTGTTCCTCAAAGGTTCCCA
This sequence comes from Agave tequilana, assembly GCA_038442645.1. Lineage (NCBI taxonomy): Eukaryota > Viridiplantae > Streptophyta > Magnoliopsida > Asparagales > Asparagaceae > Agave > Agave tequilana. The sequence continues at coordinate 61,585 of JAVJIF010012468.1, forward strand.
ACAATTGGTATCAGAGCGAGGCTAAGGTTTCAGTGGGAGCTATGGGTTTAGAAGAGGGAAAATTGAAAATTGAGAAATTTGATGGTTCGGATTTCACCTTCTAGAGGTCGCAGATAGAAAATTATCTGTATCAAAAAGATTTTTATCAGCCGTTGCTTGGTAAAGAGAACGAACAGAAGAAGGACAAATCTGATGAAGAATGGGCGATCCTTGATAGGAAGGCAATCAGATAGATTCGATTTTTACTCGCAAAAAACAGTCACCCATAATATATTGAAGGAGAAAATAACAGTGGTCTGATGGCAACGCTTGTGAAGATGTACGAGCAACCGTCCACTACAGCGAATAAGGTACATCTTATGAAGAAACTTTTCAACCTCAAAATAGAAGAAGGGTGTTCCTTCACGTCGCATCCCAGTGTGTTTAACATGATCGTAAATCAGCTTACCTCAATAGGTATCATGTTTGATGATGAAGTTCAAGCCTTATTAATCCTATCTCAATTGCCAGAGAGTTGGCAGAGAAGCGAGATTGCATCAATAATTCTGCTGGGAAGATTTGAAATTGAGCGAGGTTGTGAGTTTAATTTTGACTGAAGAAGTAGAAGAAAATCAACAGATCCGGGTTCTTTTAGTTCAGGTTCAGCCCTTAATGTCGAGCAGAGAGGTAGAAGCCAGAAACAGGGTTATCAGAATAAGAACCAAAACAAATCTCAAAAAGAAAATAGATCAAAGTCTGCAGTGCGAGCTATTAAAGATGAATGTTGGAATTGTGGTCAAACATGTCACATGGCTGCAAGCCGCAAAGCTCCAAAGAAGGACAAGAACGAGCATGAGGCTCATATTGTGCAGGATGCACTAATTCCTTCTATGGACAGTAATGCCAAGTTATGGGTTATTGATTCAGGTGCCTCATTCCACGCGACTTCTAACGGAGAGGTGTTGTAGAACTATGTAGCAAGTGACATCAAAAAAGTATTATTGGGCGATGATGAGCCATGTAATATTGTGGGAAAGGTGATGTGGAGATCAAGACTCAGGGATTCAAGTGGTATTTGAAAGATGTCAGGCACGTTCCGAAACTGAAAGAAATCTTATTTCAATTGGGCAGCTTAGGTCAGCAGGTTATGTTTCAATATTCACACTAGATACATGAAAAGTCTCAAATGGTACCATGGTGGTTGCCCGTGGTAGGAAGAGTGGTACTCTATACTTGACTTCACATGGGAGTGACACCGTCGCAATTGCAGACAGCAAAGTGGCTTCAGATCTGTGGTATAGTAGGTTGGGACAAATAAGTGAGAAGGGAATAAAGATTCTGCACTCTCAAGGAAAGCTGTCAGGTATCGTCTCTGTGGATATTTGTATTTGTTAGGATTACATATTAGAGAAACAGAATAGAGTTAGCTTTCAGAAGAGTGGCAGACCTCCAAGGCTCGCAAGCTAGAGCTTGTGTATATTGATGTATGGGGTCCAACTATTGTGTCTTCTCTCGGTGGTTCATCATATTTTGTTGCCTGCATTAATGATCACTAGAGGAAGGATGGGTCTTCATGAAACACGAATCAGAGGTGTTTGAGATTTTTAGGTGGTGGAAAGCCATGGTTGAGAATGAAACCGATCTAAAATTGAAGTGTTTGAGAGCAGATAATGGTGGAGAGTATGAGCTGGGGGAGTTCAAGAAGTTCTATGCTCTAAATGGGATTCATTTAGAGAGGACAACTCTTGGTGCACCACAACAAAATGGGATTGTTGCGAGGATGCATAAAATATTGATTGAGCGTGCTAGTAGCATGCAGATACATCCAGGTTTTTCGAAATGCTTTGGGCATATGCAGTGCGTACATCATCATACTTGATCAATCCTAGGCCATCTCTTGCTAACCTTTGGAATATCAGAAGAGATTTGGAGTGGTAAAGAGGTAATTCTCTCACATTTACGTGTTTTTGGTTGCATATATTATGTTCATATTAGTGACCATGTTAGGGACAAGCTGGATGCTAAAAAAAAAAAAAAAAAAAAAAACACAAGAGACAACATCTTGCTAGAGGATTTTCTCGGCATCACTGGAGCAAATGTAGCTTTAATACTACTTTCAACCCTGGTTCTGAACAAAATCAACAAGTACTTCAATTAATCGTTCTGCTCAACAGTGCTTTATCCCAAACCCGTGGTCGGCCAACCATTAATAGTTCTGTTGTCATTCTAAATCCTGATTTTTGCAAACTATTTTCATAGTCTTTTAAGAAAATTCTCATTACAGAAGAGATTTCAAGCTCGAAAATGTGATAAGTGAAGAACTATCTCATAGCTTATCTTACTACTTTGGCCCAAGAGTTTGACCTCTGCTTTATCCCTCTAATTTTGTCTACATCTTTTATTGCAGAAAGGATATTTCTGGGAATAGAACCATGCAATCTTTCTATAATGAAAGTTGTCCAACTACAGGTGTGTTCATTCAATGTTACATATGGCACTTGGAAGTCTTTTTGATAACCTTACTTGTCATGCATTATCCATTTTGTTAATAAATCATACAATTGCTGGTAAGTAATAAGAACTTGCAGTGAGGAGAAACCTATTGACTTATTTTCTACTAAAAAAAATCTCAAAAGACATCTGGGAACTGTAAAGCTGTAAGAAATATTTCTTGGTGGATTAGTCTGCCTTGAAGATAGCAGGTGCATGCTTCGTGGACCTGGCTTCAATTGCATTTGCATGAGGATCTGCTAAAGACTACAGCATATGTTACCTATTGGAGATGGAATATTTTCTTAAATAGGTCAATTTACCAATAGCATTGAGGAAAACGGCCTAGGAGGCTTCTTAAGCGCTCCAGCCTTCAAGGCACTTCAGTTAGGGTATCTATGACACTTACCATACATATGGTTACCCTTTTATAATATGCGTGTCTGTGGCTTACATACATGAACAATCCAGGTACCTATCCTCTAAACTTACTCATGTTATGTTTTTTGACATCCTGTAGTTTCAGAGGTTTTTTGGTTCTAGTTCAGATTGCAACTCAAATTCATTTGGGTAACCATATCTGGCACGCGCTGGAAGTTAGACTGTTGAATGCAAGAAGTTGCAGTGAGCTTGCTGCTAACCTTTCTTTTCTGGCTCTATCACTTCCTTTTATTGAAAAATCATTTAGGCTTTCAGCGCTATTTTTCTTTTCTTTAATGATTTGTTCTTGTTTCAAGACTATGACCTTGTACATCTGTACTGGTTGATTTGGAACAGGAAATACATCATTCTTTCATGTTCTGTGGTTATCCAATTTACTTACCAGAAAACCAGTTCTTTGGCCATTGAGCATTGCATGGATACTGCTTGTCAGTAGTTCAAACTTATTAAAGTTTCTCTCGCCGCAATCCATCCCCTGCCAGAAAGGGGGAAAAAAGAGAGAGAGAAAAGAAAAACAACAAAAAAAAAAACTGCTATCCATGTTTATATACATATTTATTCTTTGCCATTGAGTGCTTTTAGTGCCCTATTCTTTCTCTCACGGGCTCATGTTAACTCCCGATTGTTTTGTATATACATGCATGCATCTTTACATGAATAAATGTATTTATGTGTATTTGTGTTTACTTATGTTTATGCATATGTACAGATTTACTTATTGTATTCTTATATCACATTTCGAGAAATCTGTTCTTGTTGATTTGTTTTCAGGATGTGGGAAAAAACTTGCCAACTGGTTGCACAAGAAGTATGGATCCCTCACAGGTAAGCCATTGGCTGTTTGGTGGATCAACCTTTGATTTTTGTCAAAGTCTTGCTTTAACATGTAACATTTTTCTTTTCCCCCTTATTTTCTGGTTCAGTGATTCTTCCGTCATGAGCTTATCGAGAGAACAAAAACTCCAGTTTTTCTTCTTAACCCTGTGATTTTTGGCTGGTAAGTTCACAGCTGCAAGGACACTGGCTTGGGTGCAAGAAGAATATTCATGACACTGATTCCAATCAGATTGAAGTACTGCAAGGCTATAATCATAAACATAATTGTCATAATGAGGTCATTGTGCATGTTGTTTAGAGATTAAAATGTTTTCTGTTTGTTGCTAAGATTAAGATGTTTTCTTTACAACCCAAACTTTATTATGATTAACCTAACAGGTTATAGAACATCCATGCTTAACGTCTTGAGTGAGTTTCAGCGCAAGAAGGATGCAGGAATGTTTATTAATTCCTGCTATATACACTGCCAAACATGCAAGAGTATCACTTGGCACTCTCCAACGACTCCAAGAATCAATAATAAGGTAGATGTTTTTTGCTTTATCCTTAATTTCTCCTGAAAATTTAGGTTTACTAATCCTGCATTTTTCCTGCACGCCTGCATTTGTTCTTTGCATGCTTTACTTCTCTGTAGGAGTAGGGTTGACATATTTCTTCTTGAGCTGATGTTCCCATCTCACCGTTCCATGCACCGTGTTACATACAACCAACTGAACAATCCATAGTGTGGCACCCCTCTCCCCTCTCTCCCTCCCCTCCCCCATGCAAACCCTAAAATATTTTCACGTCTAGGGGAGGAGGAAGCCATGTGCTCTCCTCCTCCCCAACCGTAATCTCCCACCATACCCCAAAGGTCTCTTTCTTTCTTTTTTTTTTCCTTCTTCATTTTTCCTTTCTTCTTTTTCTTTTTTCGCTTGAATTTTTTCGATCTACCTTGGGGAGGTCGGATCCGGCCATGAGAATTCAGATCCGACCAAATCCGGTCAAGGGGAGGTCAAATCTAGCCACCCAAGCAGCAGCGGCGACCTGGCCGGTGAGGGTACGGAGGGGGATGGAGCCGCCGGGTGGGAGGGGAGCCAGGCGGTGACACATATACCTTATCATGGATGTAGATCCTGTTGTGTAACACGACAGCTATGCTACCAATTGTTGAGTCCAACAATCGGGTTATAACAATAATTGTTGTGAACGTCCAAGGCGTGATCGATGTTGCGAAACATGACAATATGTAATACTTATAAAAGAAAATTATTGTAGAGCAAACTAGTAATACCAAAGCAAAAGAGTAGAAAAACACGAGGATTTAACATAATTCAGCCCAAATTTAGTCTGCGTCCACGGGAAGAGAATTTGAGAGAGTTTTATTTATAAACTTGATACGAGAGATCTAACCTTCCTCTTAATTCCCACAAGATTATTCCTCTTTTCCTTGAATTTCACAAAATTACAAGAGTATACCTTCTCTCTATGCACAGCCAGCTTCCTCTCTTTTTCTTGGCTTCCTGATTTTTCTCCAAGACACAATTACTAAGTTATAATCTATATTTATAGAGTTTTATAATACAAATCATATTCTAACTCTGAGATGATCTTGGCCATCGGATGCTCGAAGAACTCGATTAATCCTTGTCGGAGTTGATATCTTTGATTTAGAAGAATTCTAAACCCTTTAAACTTTAGAAATAAATATTTATTGAATAAAATTTGAATTTTATTCGAACTCCACCAGAAAAGAATACTCATACCGCCTCTGTTTATACTTTAGAATGACAAACTAGTTGACTAGTCAACTTATAAGACCTATAAGTTAACTAACTGTAAACACTTTCTTCTCTGTATCTTTCCACTCGGCTGGACAGTCGGCTGGCTTAAGCATTAGCAGACTATACAGTTGATTAACATGACTCTGTTGGTTTTTTCTACTTCAAGCATTCTCCAATTCGATTGGATCTTCTAGGACCATAATTTCTTCTTAAAACAAGACAAAATTCAACAATCTTTACCTTGACTTAATTTCAAGCCTTTAGCAAAATATTTTAAAAATTTTGGATTATTATCTTAATTCTTTTCTTGATTATAATCGTACCGTGAAGTTTTTTATTCTTGCCCCTCTTCTCGGAGCCTTTGGCTGAATTACCGCCAAGCCTTGAGCGTACTTGGGTCTCGCCCGAATGCATCTTTTCTTTCCTGCAACACTTTGATCCAGTTCATGTCTCATTGCAGTCTTTCTTTAAGTTCCACCTCGTGATGAGCTCTCTTCCAAGCTTACCCCTGAAGCATCACCTCGAACTGAGTTTCTTTTCAGCTTGTATGTCTCTCCACACTTCACTCCTTTCAGGATTACCCTGTCTTCTTAGCTAATCATGATGGTGCCTTGTTGCATCTAGACATCTTTCTTCGTTGATCACTCCTATGGATATTAAATTGTACCGTGCCTCCAGGACATACTTGACCACCTCCAGAGCACGCACCGTCCCATCTCTTCCTATAATATTGACTATCTCAATGTTGATGACCTCACAAGCTGAGTCATTCACCATTTGAGAGTTTTTCCTCCTTTGCAACCAAAGAGCTGAATATATTCTTATGGGAACCATACTACCTGAATCAAATATCCATCCTTTAGCTTGAAAAGTGTTGTCTTCAACGTAGGGAGCCATTAACACATTGGTGTCTGATATACCCTCTGCTACATCTGCCTTCGCAGTTTTCTCTTTCTTCTTCAGCCACTCTTGCCGGTGTTTACAGTCCTTTTTTCAGTGACCTTCTTTATGACAAAAGTGACACGCCTTCAATGAACTCGGATCTTCCTTTCCTCTTCCTCTTCTTCCGGTGACCACCTAACCCGAACTTTCCTGCTCCTCTTGATTTGGTCTTTTCCTGATCTCAAATTGGCATGAGGTTGCCTTTTGCTTTGGTACTCCATCATTATTAAAAGGAGTCGAGGATCTAACTGACGATCCTTTGATAACAAATTTATCATGACTTCCTTCAAGATGAGAGTTTTTTCGTAGAGCATGATAGTTATGATATGATCGTATTACTATAGAAGTGAACTGAGAAGTTTTAATGCCTTGTCTTCCTCGTTAATTTTCACATCAACAGCTAGTAACTCGCTGATGATTTTATTGAAGAAGTTCATATACTCAAACACCATTGTTCATTCCTTCATGTGTAACCCATATAGTTATTTTTTCAAGTACTGCTTGTTGTAGAGACTCTTTATCATATACAATGTTTCTAACCTTGTTACAAACCCTAAACTGTTTCTTCATCTGTCACATTGTAATGACCTCATCTGCGAAATATAACTGGACCGTGCTTGTTACTTTCAGATCCAACTCCTCCCAATCCTCATCTGACATACCTGTTTGTTAACTTTTTTTGTAAGTTCTTGTGAAGACCATGTTGCACCAACAATGTCTTCACTGTCTTTTGCCATAAATCGAAGTTTCCTTTGTCATTGAATTTCTTGACCTCGAACTTGCTCGCAGAAATTCTAATCTTTGATATATCGCTTATCATCAACTTTAAGCTCTGATACTAATTGTTGTGTGACATGACAACTATGATACCAATTATTGAGACTAACAATCGAGTTATGATAAAAACTATTGTGCACGCCCAAGACCATGATTGACATCGCAGAACTTTGGCAATATATAATACTTGCAAGAAAAAATTATTATAAAGCAAACTAGCAATACCAAGACAAAAAGAGTTGAAAAGAACACAAGGATTTAAAGTGAATCGGCCCAAACTTCGCCTACGTCCATGGGGAGAGACTTGAGAGAGTTTTATTAATAAACTTGGTACAGCAGATTAATATTCCCCCTGATTCCCATAAGAGTATTCGTCTTACCCTTGAATCTCACAAGATTATAAGAGTGTACCTTCTCTCTATGCACTGCCACCTTCCTCTCTCTTTCTTGGCTTCCTGATTTTCCTCCAAAATATAATACATTAAATTACAATCTAATTTTATAGAGTTTTATAATATAAATCTTATTCTAACTATGAGATGATCTTGGCTGTCGGATGCTTGAGGAACTTGATCAGTCCTTACAGGAGTTGATCTCCTTGATCTAGAAGAATTCTGGTCCCTTTAAACTTTAAAAATAAATTATTAAATAGAATCTGAATTCTATTTAAACTCCTCCAGAAAAGAAAACTTGCATCACCTTTGTTCACGCTTCAGAACGACAGACTAGTCAACTGGTCCTCAGACAGTCGACTTATAAGACCTATAAGTCAACTAAATATAAACACTTCCTTCTCCGTATCTTTCTAGTCGACTGGGCAGTTGACTGGCCTGAGTATTAATCGACTATACAGTCGACTAATCTGACTTTGTTGATTTGTTTCTTCTGCTTCAAGCATTCGTCTTCTCTAATTTGATTGAATCTTCTTTGACCATCATCTTTTCTTGAAAACAAGGCAAAATCCCAACAGATCTAGAGGTCGGAGGTGGTGTTGTAGGGGGGGGGGGGGAGCTTCGACCAAGAGATCTTGACCCCTTGCTTTAGCTTGGGGCTAACGCTGTCAGATTTCGTTAAGCCTTTAGATCCGAGGTTGAGGTAGTTGAGCCTTCAGCAGCAACAACGTCGTTGAAGAGGCTGAGGTTGAGGTGGTGTGAGCGGCCTTGAGCCTTCAAATCTGAGCCTTTAGTAGCATCAACAATGTCGTTGAGGCTGAGGTCGACATGGTGTGGGCGGCCTTGCCTTCAGATCCGAACCTTCAGCAACAACAATGTTGTCAAAGAGGCAGAGGTCGAGGTGGTGTGGGCGGCCCTCACAGATCCGAGGTTGAGGTGGTGTGGGCGGCTTTCAGCCTTCAGCAGCAACAATGTCATGCATCAACAACACCATCGAAGAGGTTGAGGTCGAGGTGGTGTGGGTGGCCCCCGCAGTCGTTGATGAGGCTGACATTGTTTTGCAGATATCTCAGATCCGGGAATGGGCTGGCGAGAGTCAGGGTTTTTGCAAAGCTCTCAGATTCAAACAAAGGCCGGCAAGAGTAATTTGAATAGGTGTGACCCGAGGGTGGCTGGATTTCATGCCGTAGCTGCAGTGGTGGGGACATGACACGACTTCGGTGGTGGAGGATCCGGTCATGGGATGACCAAATTAGAGCTGCAAATACTGTGTCGGTGGTGGTCGATTAAGGGTTGGCTGATTCTAAGCTGTAGATGTCGCAAGTGCGGGAAAGGAGAGATGCCATGCTCTGAGGGGAATCCGGTCACGGGATGACCATATCTTACGACGGCACTAGCGGGAGATCTAGCCAAGGTTGGATGGGTCTGAACTGCAGACGCCGCAACTGCGTTAGAGGGGAAAAGTCACGACTTTGCTAAGGGCGTTCAGGTGGCTTCGTTTTTTTTTTCTTTTTCTTTTTTTTTTCTTTTTGAATGATCAAATTGTATATGAATATTCCATGCAAGTTTATATCCTTCAATCCGAAAATATTTCATTAAGTTCTTATTAATGAAATGCCGGAAAATTTTTACCTCACGGTTTTATCAAAAAAAACATGTAGCGTGCGCAACAACTTTAGAATCTCATTAAGAGAGGTGAACTCTTGAAACGGTTCCAGGAATTTTTAAGGCAACAGTTTGCATGATGGTATAATCTGCTTTTTGAACTGCACTCCATCAATTGAAAGCATCAGATCACTGCAGACTTTGGCCCGTGGGCATATGCCCTTATGCAGACAATCGCAGAGGCAGTCGGTGACTGGTACTCTGGCAGAAGAGAAGTTGAAGACATTGATTGTCCATATCCCTGATCCGACCTGTCACAGTATGGATTTCAATTGAAGTTTAACCCGGGTACAACTGAGGTTCAAAGCCGCTGTATTTGATTCTTTTCCAGACGCCTTTGCAAGCAAACGATTTTTCAGTAGGGTTGGAGCTTAATTCTTCGCACATTCTATTCATTGTTCGCATCATATCTAATGTTTCATGAAGTGTAACTATGCAACAGTATGCACGACACTTGATTATATAGCTCAAGAACAATCTTGCGACAAATATCATTAATGTGTTCAAAACTCTTTGTGTACGCTTCTTCTTATTAGGTATCCTCTCATGGAGATGCTGTGATATTGTCAAATGTCAAAGAAATGGGGACAAAAGTAATGTTTGTGAGTCTAAAAAGTTGCATAGAAAAGAATAAGCTTTACTTTCTCCCCTCATGGTCCCATTTTCTGTAACTCTTAAAGCTGAAACCCTAATAGGAATGCTACAACTATTATTATTATGTCCTAAAAATTTGCCTAGAAGAGAGACCCACCACGAAAGCTTTTGTGTATATTCCCCCACAAGTGGTGAATGCGCCTGGATCTAAAAGGGAGGAGATGCATCATTAAGCATAGAAAAAGGAGAGTGAGCCAAAGATTAAAAAAAGAGAGAGAAGAAGATTAGGGTTCCCAATTAAAGATTACATTAAAGGAGATTGATTAAGAGGGTTTGGAACTGCAAAGAGATGATTACTTGGCATGGGATTGTGAGATGATGGGGGCATAATAATTAGTGGAATAGGGTAAAGAGCAAGAGGGAGTGTTTGTGTTTGCAATCATGTCATCAAATTTGTGAGGTGGGTATTTGTGTTACATGTACTCATAAGGTATTAGCCTATCCCCACATCTTTATACTTAAGAAAACAATGCACTCCCCCTACCCTTGCCCCCCCACCCTCTCGGAGGTACTCTGTGATCAAGCACATAGATTACATTATTAGTACAAATTAGATCAATTGTTTTTCTTTTATTTATTTTTTAGGGAAAAGTGGGCCTTAGCCCCAATTTATTAAAATAATAAATAATGAAAAGTTACTAGGGGTAAGTGGGCTTTTTTTCTCCCGGGTGGGTGGGTGGGTGGGTGGGTGTGGGTGTGTGTGTGTGTGTGTGTGTGTGTGTGGGGGGGGGGGGGGGGGGGGGGGTGGTGAATGAGGAGGGATAGATATAACTAGAGAAGTATACTAACAATCCAAAACCAAGCAATCCACGGGAGAACGACAAGCTACACTAGACTATGACACTTGTGAGGCGGGAAGTGAACTTGCCAAAGAGTCACCAAGGATGATATATGCCCCTTAAGTTCCACCACTGACGAAGATTTTGCTTGAAAGACTCATTTGTTCTGCTCACACCACACTACCCACACAGTTGCATTGACCACACAATCCCATCGATTGACTTCACAATGTGAAATGTTGGATAGCCTCCAATCACCCCAAAGAGGCACAATAGAAGGTGGCCAAGAGGGAAGAGTCATCGACCTTGCTCTGGCACCCACAACTCCGAAGTGAAAGGCCAATGAAGAAATACATGAGCAACAGTCTCCGGATGCACCCCATAAAGTGAGAAAGGTGTAGTAATATGAATATCACTTTTTCTTAAGATTGTCTACCGTAAGGAGACGTTCATGGAAGGTGAGCCACATATGCACTCTGATTTTGAGCGGTGCTTGAGTAGTCCATATCCATCAAAAACAATTACTCTCTTCTCGGAATCTGGTTATAAAGAGAGTTGACGGTGAAGAGACCGCTTTGATTGAGTTTCCAATGTCGCACATCAGGTAAAGTGGAGATGCTTTTGGGTTGGAAGAGGATAAGGAGGTTATTGAGATCATTGTATATGTCATTAATTGGCCATCTTCTAAATTAAGGCGCCTAGTTAATCCTCCCATCATAAGGCACACTTGAGTGCTCACTGTTGTAAATGGATCCATTGCAAGCACAAAGAGATTTAGGAACATTGTGGCAAGTGGGGCCTCACCCACCTAATAATCTAGTCAAAATCTTGTTGAGCAATCATTCCTCACTTCAATTTTGATTCCCGCTTCAAAAGCTAAAGAAGCTTTAAGAATTCCACTCCAAAAGGGGGGAATATGTCCGGAAAGGGTGCTAAGCAAAGACTGAGTGTAACGATCCTGAATTTCCACCCACTGGCTACAGTCGATCAAATTGTTATCTGGACAAGAACTTTAGAGCTGTTATAATATGATACATAACTCAGGCAGTTTAAATATGAATATAAGACAGGAAACAAAAATAAAGATAAAAAATTTGACATATAGAAGAAAAGTATCTGCCATATATAAGGAGTCTCTGCATACAAGAAGCAAAGTCCAAGTTTAAAACATATACAATACTACTCAGGCTCTCGGCTTCAAAGTCGAGTACAACATACACAATACCAAAATGAATGGATACAAAAGAAAGACACTGTAGAGAACTTTATCCACCAATCAATCAGAAAGACAAGCACCGATCGATGTCTCCGTCACTTGGCACCTCTACAGACACCCTGCGATCAACGTGAAAATAATAAATCAACGGGCATTAGAACGCTAACAAGTTTGCCTCACAAGATTGCCCTCCGACCACGACCCTGAGGCTGACTTAGTCCTAGGTAGAGAAAGATACAGAAGAGGTCCACATAAGTGAAACCTATAACATGTAAGGAAACATGATAGACGCATGCATGGTGTACAACAATGAATAACATGAATATGCAAGGCCCGATACTGAATACTGGGCCAAATCTCAAAATGTGTCAGGACACATAATCTCAATTAATGCTACACCAATATCCTCAAATGAATAATTCAATAGTTTGTCTACTACTTATTACTATAAACTATATTTCGAGCTAATAACATGGCTCTATGCTAAATTGGATTACTATGATCTGATACTCAAGATTTCAAAATAACTCTAAGTATTTGCCGGTCGAGGGCATATACACTATAATATACAGATCACTCATATAAATACTTGTATATCATTCATACTCTCTTCTTCAGTGAACAAACACACTACAACAAACATATGTATACACAACACATGTATACAGCACACATGTGCACACGACACATGTATGCTATTCGTACTCCCCTTCTATCACGAATGAATACAAAACAAACACCATTCTCGTTTTCTCCCACCTATGAATATCATCATTCGCGTTTGCCCCCACCTTTGAATATCATCATTCGCATTCGCCCCTGCTTACAAATGACAAACACCTTCAACCATCATAATAAACCAACAAGCAAGTACTATGCGACATGGATGAACACATGTCCCAAACATGGCTTCAATCTCTATACCAAAGAAAATATTCATATCAATTCAAATGAATCTTTTTCTCGGTTTTATAAAAATAACCCTTTTATAAACCTAGCATGCTTAATACTTATGTATAATCAATCCATTAAACACATGATTAACATATACTAAGCTTAATTTAATCTAAAACTGTTAGTAATATGAAAATTTCATTTCATATTCACAAATCCTAGATTCCATAAAAATCATATTTTTATGGATCAATATGGACTAATAATCATATTTTTAACGTGGCACAATTCCTAAACAACAAGATGACGGAAAGAAAGCAACCAAGAGAGAAACTTGCCTTGCTAGATAAAGGAAAGATGGTTTGATGAAGAATTCTGAAGAGAAAATCCATCTCCAAGTAAAAAAATTCCATCCCAAAAGAAAATTCAAACTTCACCATGAAATCTCCTTCAAAACTCACTCTCTCTGGATATTCTCTTTTTCTCTCTAGAATGGGTTGGCTAGGTGAGAAAGAACAGTTGGAGATAAAAGATGGAAATGATCCAGAAAATTCATCCCAAAGATCATATATATATATATGGTAAATCAAACAGAGCCGGGTCCAATCAGAACACAATTTTGCCACCCAGATTAGTCGAATACTGAGATCATTAGTTGACTTATGACTATAAAACTAGTAGATTAGTTGGATTAATCGACTAGTAAGCCAAAGTAGTCGACTAATCCCTCAAAAGAAATTGAAAAAACTATTTTTAGCGTATAGACTGATTTTAAACTAATTTTTGACACCTTAAACAGATAAGTCACGAAAAGGACATAAAAAGAAATTTGTCCCTTGAAATTAGCTTTCAAATGCAATTTGAATCATAACAAACAATCGGATTAAAAAGTTATGATTAAAATACTGAATAAGTATCAGTGCAGAACTGCTGGAGACAACTAACAGTTAGTCAACTAGAAAAAAAATTAGTCAACTAATCTGGCATCTTCAACTCTCTATTGAGGCTATTAGTCGACTAGTCTGAACTACTAGTCAACTAGACTGGGCCAAAACTTAAAATACACAGTTTTGGTCTCTCCACTAGTCGACTATCCTGGAAATTAGTCGACTAGTCTGTGCATCACTACACAAGGTCTCTAAATAACATGTATATATACTTATATACACATCAATACACTAAAAATCTTAACAACTCATATATATATGTACACACACACACACACACACACACACACACACACCCCTCTACAAATCAAAACTCTTAGCAGTACCTATACATATACATCTATATGTATATCCACATATTCATTACATAAAATTAACTTTCAAAATTCAGGGTGTTTTAATGAGGTCTACATCTTTTGTAGTAATTATAAAGAATGAGAGCCACCCATGGAGATTGTGTCTCGAAATAAACCTCTACCACCATTTTGATAAGAGAGCTAAATTGAAGGATCGAAGATTGCAAACTTCTAAGTCACCCTGGTTCTTGTGAGAGCACACAAGCTTCAATTTACGAAACAAAGACCTCCATGTATATCTCTTGTGCCTTTCAGAGTGCCCTTGGATACGATCAATGGCATGGGTCACCCATTCTGGAGATAGCAAATGACATAAAATAGAGAGGCAAGAAGACAAGACAGAGTTAACAAGAATGAGTCTACCTCCGCTAGAGAGAGCATTTCTCTTCTATGAAGCAAGCTTTTTTTCCACCCTCTCAATAAGTGGTTTTAATCCTCCTTTGTAAGAGATGTCATCTTGATAGGAAGCCTAAGGTAGGTAAAAGGAAGAGTGCCAATGTTGCAATTAAGAATAATAGCTACTCTTGTGCCCACTTCATCACTTTTACACAAATTGTAAACAAAAAAAAATTATGCAAGTTGATTTTTTAACCCGATGCCATTTCAAAACCATAGAGAAGTACCTTGAGGCGAGTGAGTGATCTAACATCGCCAAGCACTAACAAGATAGTATCATTGGCATAGTGGAGGCTCACAAGATAGTTAGGCCATGGAAAAATGCTAACCTTTTGAATTCTACAATTCTTGTCGGAAAGAGAAAGTATCTTTATAAGAGAGTCAGCAACAAGAATAAAGAGGTAGGGGGAGAGTGGGTCACCTTGCCTTATCCCTCTCCGACATTGAATGTAATTGCTTGGTTTCCCATTAATAAGGATGGATGAAGTCCCGGAAAGCAAACAAGCTTTAATCACCCCAAGCCATCTATGTCCAAACCCTCTCACCAATAATAACTTAAATAGAAAGCCCCAACTCACAGAATCAAAAGTTTTTTCAAAGTCAAGTTTAAGAAAAACTGCCTCAATATTAGAGCCATGAAAATCACAAGAATCTCATTGGCACAAGCAACACTTTCAAGAATGTAGAGATTTTTAGTGAAGGCCGATTGAACTTGATCAATAAGAAGATAGATGTGAGAGCGAGGTCGATTTGCAAGTATTTTTGTGATGATCTTGAACACGACATTAAGGAGGCTAATAGGCAGGAATTCATTAACCACAGAAGTACCCTCCTTCTTGAGGGCAAGAGCCATCAAAGCATAGTTAAGACACCAGAGATCCACATCACTATTGAAGAATTGGGTAAATAACTTGAGAATATCTCCCTTGACAATATCCCAAAACCTTCGGAAGAACATAATAGGGAAACCATCCGGTCCTGGGGCTTTTTTGGTGGCAAGTACAAAGACGGCGGCTTTAATTTCCTCCTCATTAAAGGGACTCTCAATGTTCCGTGCAGACCACTCACAATTTGGATAAATCATATTCCAATTTACATGCAAAAGAGAATGGTGAGACGCACAAAAAAAATGAGTAAAATTAGTAGTAAAAACATTGAAAATATCAATTTGAGTAGTAAGAGTATCATCTTGGTGGTGGAGGGAATGGATGATGTTGTGGCTATACCTTGTGTTGTCAACACAATCAAAGAATTTAGAGTTGTGATCTCCATGTTTGAGCCAAAGGGTGCGAGCTCTTTGCCGCCACATAATTTTTTCAAGATGTTGTACACTTTTTAGTTCATCTAGTGTGAAAGTTTTGAGAGAGAGTTCTTCGGATGAGAGTGGCCTTGATTCTTGAATGATGTCTAGGTTGTTGAGAGATTCAAGTAGGTGGAGCGTTTTTTATATTCTTATGTAAAGGAGATCGTTTAGTTAGGACTTGAACCTAGAACTTCCCGCACCCTACTCTTTACTGCAGAAGCTAGGCATTAAGGAGCTGAGGTTTTAAGCATGTTTTGAAATTTCAGTATTGATATCGGTTGTAGGATTGCGGTATCAGTATCAGCAATATCAATAGTTTTTGTCCTGCTGTATCGACAATATCAAGTATCTTTTCAGTTATATCAAGTCATACACACAGAAACATTATCAGGCCAAAATATCACTGTTGTGTAATATTTTTCAAACCTTGATTTTAACAAATGCTGTAGCCTAAAACTTAAACCTAAGAGTTCTGAATCTAGCTCCAAGTCTTCACTGCTCGAGTTAGGCCCTCTAACATGCATCAGAGAGTTACATTTCTCATATGTGGTCCAATTGTTTGTAACATGTACACCCATATATATTTCACTCTCTGGTACACTCTGCATGTGAAAAACAATTTCAGGGCCCATGAGAGCAAACAAAAGATGTACTCACCTCTGCTCCTCTTGCGTGTGAGTGTTCTGCAAAGAGAAAAAGGGGAGAGGGAGTCAATAAACATTCACCTAAAATTCCACAGATTTGTCCCTGACCAAGATATCACTGGGCCAATGCAGAGAGAAGGGACTTAAAGCTATCCTTGCTTTTATGCGGTTCAATCTAAATGGAAGCAAACCCGGGGATTATGTTGTTTGTAATGGTGATGAACCTCACTCCATTGAAGGATCCAATGCATTGATCTCTTTCCAAATATAAATCAAGCATTTTGTGTGTTGGCTTTATTTACCCAATTGAAGGCAACATGCGAGCCTTGATGAATCGAATTTAGGAGTTGTACTAAATGATCTAGGGAGCAAATTTTCACTAAACCTCCTACTCTTATTCTATATTGTGTGCCTCCTTCAATTAAGTTATTGGCTCCGTATGACGTACGTGTTATTCTTCTTCTTGAGGATTTACAAAAATCGGGGAACTAGGGTTTCAAATACGTTTTTTAGTCTATTTAATTTTTATAGATATTACATAGATACAAACACTTTACTAGAATTAAGCATGAAAAATGGTTGTGATTCCTCAGTTGGTAGAGCACAAGACTGAATATCCTCATGTCACCAGTTCAAATTTGGTTCTTGACATGTGAATAATATATCAAAAAGAAATTCAAAACTTTTACAAATTAATTGAGATAGATAGAGATACTTATTAACGGTCTATTACTAATGAAATGGGGGTCTCCCACCACTTAATTTTTAAGAAGAGAAAGAAAAAAAGAACAAGTGATATAATTATAATTATTATTATTATGTAAGGTTTCAAGAAAGTAAGATGAGTAAGGAGCTTAAAGAAAGGAGTAGCGGTAGAGTGATGATGAATTAGACAAAAAGGGACGAGCTGCAACAAGACCCAAATTCTGAGATAATAACATATGTAATACAAGTATTGACAATAATTTGACAAGATATTTTGTTGGTGGAAGCCACCAATTTTGCTACAAAATTATTAAGCGCAGGCTCTTGTTTTTTTTTTTTTTGTTTTTTTGTCTACAACCCTGGATATAAAAGTTCCCCATTTAAGTGTATTTATTTATTTAATTTTTTTGGTGACATAGATCCTCCCTTATTTGGAAGGAGACTTTCCAATCATATGGTTAGCACTTAGAAAAAATTGCTAATCAAAATAAAAATATGGAAGTCTCTATGTTGATTGCTCAAAGTACGATATGTGGGGCCGACCCCGTAATTGCTAGCAGGCCCCACATGTCAGTATATTATTAGTCTCATACTGATTCTCTTATTTGGGAACAATTAAAACTACTCAATTACTTTAGTATACAACAACAACAACAACAACTAAGCCATTTGTCCCAAGTATTTGGGGTAGGCTACATGAACCAAAAGAGAATTACGCCGGATCGGGCACATGGATCAGCTTTCTCCACTCATTCCTATCGAGCAATATGCCTTCACTAAGACCTTTAGCCTCTATATCTTGTCTTATTGCCTCCATCCATGTTTTCTTCGGTCTCCCCTGCACTCTTTTAACTTGTCTTAAATTGATATGCTCTACTCGCTGGACTGGCGCATCTGTAGGTCTACGTCGCACATGACCAAACCATCAGGCGGTTTTCTCTCATCTTCTTTTCTATAGAAGATACACCTATCTTAGTACGAATATCCTCATTTCTCACCTTATCTCTTCGCGTGTTACCACTCATCAAAAGAAGCATACGCATCTCTGCTATACTCATCTTCTGAGTATAATGTCTCTTTATAACCCAACATTCTATGCCATATAATAAAGCTGGCCTAATAGCAGTCTGATAAAAACTTTCCTTCAGTCATAACGGAATGTTACGATCACATAAAACTCCTATTGCGCTCCTCCATTTCAACAAGCCGACTTGGATCCTATGGTTGACATCATTATCGATCTCCCAATCCTTTTGGATAATAGAACCCAAGTACTTAAAATGACTGTTCATCGGTATTTCTTGTCCATCTAGTCTCACAATACTATAATCTTGGATTCAATTACTTTTGTATAGAGTAAGAAAAAATATTGTTTATTGGTTTCTTAAGAGGAAACAATTGAGCTAATTCTTAAGAGTAAGAAAAAAATTGTAGTCCAGTCTTGAACATGGAAACTCCCGTTATGCTTCAACAATTATTTCAATTTTAGAATATTATTATATAAAATTTTGCAAATGTCATGGTATCAAAGTGGTAATCAAACTAATATTATAATTTGATTATAGGGGAAAGGAAATTAGAACCTTATCTATATATGTTTCTAGGGGGAAATCCATCAAATTAAAATCTATTTTATAAGATTCTATTTTGATAAGTCTCCTCTTATCGAATAGATTTCTTTTCTTCTTGTCTATGAATATACATTGCTATACCAAAAGTCTACCATCCTCTATCTAGAATAAATGTGATATGAAATGCCAAAACTAAAATCATGAACTCAAATTTAACTTTCTCCTCCCAACCTCATCATACTTGTGAAAGCTTTAGCCATTCTCAATTCTATGTCATGGAATTTCAAGCTCCTATATGTAGAGTTGTAGACACTTGCCCACATCCTGGAGAATGTGACATATGAGAACCCACTTTTGGCTTACTTTTTTTGGATACTTGCTACAATTTTTATTGTAGTTGGGTGAGAAAAATCCATAGACTAGAAACTACATGGATTAGAGGCAGTATTAGGATTGTGACTAGTTAATATAACCACTAAATTTACCAAACCTATAAGAATTAATAATTAGTGTGCTCCGATCAGGACCTAGCCTTATACTTGCGTATATATATGAGCTTATTGTACACCAGATTAATTCAAGAAGATCAGAGATTTTTCTCTTCAATTTATCAACCATATACAAAATTATTGTCAACCATATACAAAATTATTGTCAATAATCTCTCTCAGTCAATTATATGCAGCCACTTGAGCCCCCAAGCAGTTTCCTTTTTATTAGTCTCTTAGACTTCGTAGATCCCTATAAAGCAACATACATATATCTAAGTTGCATATATTTAAAGAGGTATACACACAAAAAACATAGGGTTGGTTAATTGATTGACATATGTTATATATTGGTTCCCTTTATATGTGTTGCTTCTCGCTCAAATACTTTCTTCAACCTCTCCTTCTTCTTCAACCTCCTCCTCCTCCTCCTTCTTCTTCTTCTTCTTCTTGATGCACTCTCAACTTGACAAGGTTTTCTTGCTGGGCATGTCGAGCCCCCACATCATAGAAATGGACTATGCTGTGAGGCCACCCAAGTTGTTTCTCTTCCTGAAAAGTTTGAAAAACGATCAAGAAGAAGAAGAAGAAGAAGAGCGAGCTATGGACCAACAAAGCAAAGTACTTCATGAAGGCGAAGACGACAACTTCACTTTGCCTACTCCTCCTTCGTCACCATCCTCTTATCAAGATGATCATGATCATGATCATGATCATGAAACTAAGATGATGAGAAAAATATTTTGCAAGAAAAATATTGTAAGTACTGATGTTGATGATGATGAGGGATATCACACTCCAACATCGCCAAGGCATCGGATTCCTGCAGCACTGCAGTGCCCCCTGGCGCCCAGGAAGCGTTGGCAGCAGCAGCAGCAGCAACAGCGTAGGAGGAAGAGAGGTCGCGCAGTTTGCCTTTGCTTGGTGCCTGAGATTGATGGAGGAGATGAAATGTTGATGGCGAAGACGAAGAAGAAAGCTAGAGAGTAATCAGGTCATTGCCAACTAGTATATATGCATGGTTTTAGGATTTTTCTTCCATTTTCTTTTCTTGTTTTTTTTTCCCCTTGAATTTTTATGTTAGTTTGATTAGCAGGGACTCTGGTGGTGAAGGATCATTGTGCTTAGCTTATCTTTTGTTCATTGTTTTGCTGCCATTTGAGCTCTTGGGTTTAGGTTTTTTTCCCCTCTTTAAGAATTATGAAGCGTAGTATATAAATTTAAAAAGTTGTCATTCTCTCAAAAGTTTTAAAAGAAGAAAGAAACTCATATATATAGGATAAGTATTAGCTTTCTTTTAATGGTTTTGTTCTATTGTTAAAGGATACAATTAGATTCACAATTAGAAGATCTGTCTTATTTAAAGTGTTTCTATATTCTGGAGTTTCTATATTACTTAATTATGTGTGATCAATTGATTTAACAATTAACACTCATAATTGCACCTAACATCTATCTGTCTGGCTTCAAGTAGTATGAGATAAAGGAATTTCCCAATCTTCAATTTTGATTTTTCATGGTGTGTTATTTTTGAGAAAAATATTTTGCATGGTGTTTGTTCACAACTAGCAATAGAATATTGGCTCACCAGATAAGAACAACTCGCCCCTTTTTAACCCTTTAAGAGAACCTACTGTCCTTTTTTAGAATTTTAGTTCCAGAGAAAACTATGGCTTTTCTATTATAAAATCTCAAAATTTAACAGAAACAGAGGAGAAACATGCATGGGATGATGATAATGTTTCTTTTGCCTTAATGAGCTATATAAGCATCTGCTTACTTTTTCTTCTTTTAAGAGTATTGTTTAGGATTAAGGATGCTAATTTGGTTTCTAGAATCAATGTGTGACATTGAAAATGAATAATGTACTGCAAATTATTATGTAAGATGCTGTTTGTCCTTTTAGATTTCAAAAAAAAAATTAAAAATTAAAAAAAATCCTTTTTTTCCCCATAGCCAAGGTTTTCCAATTACTTTATATGGATTATTGAAGAAAATGGCACAAAAAAGGTATTGAAAACTGAGGCTGCAAACTGGTGATTTATGATACTATAAAGTTTTCAGTGACAACTTCATGCTTGTAGTGAACCACAAGCTCATCATTGCAGACAACTGCACATCATAAACAACACCAATCAAGAAAACAAGAAGTTAACCAAAATAATAATATTTGCAAACACATGATGACGGACAAAATTTCTCAGATTTTGATCCTTATTGATAATTAGGTTTGAATAACAACATAAAGCTTAGTCTGATTTGATTGTGAGATGTGAAAACCGTTGCGAAATTGATATGCTCTGATACCAATTGTTGTGACTCTCAGATCGTCGTTAGGAACTTGACAATATGAACAGTACTTGCAAAAGAAAAGCTTGATGTAAAGCAAACTAGCAATACCTAAGTAAAAGAGTAATAAAGAAAGAACACGAGGATTTAATGTAATTCGGCCCAAACTTGGCCTACGTCCACGGGGAGAGAATTTGAGAGAGTTTTATTAATAGACTTGGTACAAAAAGATCTAACATTTCTCTTAATGCAACAAGAGTATTCATCTTCCACTTGAATCAAACCCTAAATTATAAGAGTATTACCTTCTCTCTATGCACCTTCAACTTGCTCCTCTCTTTCTTGGCTTCCTCTAGTCTCTTTTGCTTGAAATTCTCTATTGTAAAAACTCCTTGAGACTTATTTGGTTAAGTCAATTACAATGTTTGGTTACAACTTTTATTTATAAGATTTTACAATACAACTTCTATTTGGACTATGAGATGATCTTGGCCATTGGATGGTTGAAGAATCTTAATTAATCCTTTTAAAATTGATCTCCTTGATCTAGAAGGATTCTAAACCCTTTAATCTTTAGAAACAAATCTTCATTGAATAGGAATTAAATCTTGTTCATACTCCTCCTGAAAAGTAAACTCGCAATCACCTGAAAAAGAAAACTGATTCATCTTAATTTTCTTCTGTTTAAGTCATCGTCTTCTCCAACTCAATTGGATTTTCTTGGACCATCATCTCTTCTTTAAAAAAAATAAGGCAAAATCCTAACAATCTCCACCTTGGCTTATTTTTCAAGTCTTTAACAAAACAACTTGAGATTTCAGATTAATATCTTGATTCTTTCCTTGGTTACAACTGTACCGTAAAGTCTTTAACTCTTGTCCCCTCTCCCTGGGGCTTTGGCTGATTTACCGCCATGGCTTGGGCCATCTCAGGCCTTGCCCAAGTGCACCCTTTCTCTTTTCATAACACTTTGACCCGGTTCACGTCCTGTTGTAGTCTTCCTTGAAGCTCCATCTCGCGATGAACTTCCTTCCAAGCTTATATTTGAAACTCCACCTCGAACTGAGTTTTCTTTTTTTTCTGCTGTATAACCCTCCTTGCAGGATTACCCTGTCTCCTTGGTTGACTGTGACGACGACTTGTTGCACTTTAATCCGGCATCCTTCTTCGTCGATAACCCTTATGGATATAAAATTATATTGTGCCTCCAGGACATATCGGACTGCCCAAGCACGCAATGTCTCATCTCTTCTTGTAACTTTGACTGTCCCAGTATCGATGACCTCGCAAGCCTAGCCATCCACCATCTTGACAATCCCTTCATCCTTTGCAACTAAGGAGTTATTGAACAGCTCTTTCTGAGAACATACATGAACTGTACTATCTGAATCAAATATCCAGCTTTTACTTTGAGAAGTGTTGTCTTCGTAAGAAGCCATTAATATTTCGGTGTCCTCTACACTGTTTGCTACGTCTGCCTCCGCAGCTTGCCCCTTCTTCTTCAGCCACTCTTACTGATACTTGTAATCATTTTTTCACGGCCTTCCCTATGATAAAAGTGACACGCCTTTGATCAGCTTGGATCTTTTCTTCTTTCTCTTTTTCCTTTCCTTCCCGTGACCAACAAACCCGATCCTATCTGCTCCTCTTGATTTGGCATTATCCTAATTTCATTAAATAAGAGAGTTGACGTAACCTCCTTCAAGATGAGAGTTTCCTTACCGTAGAGCATGGTGTGATGATGAAAAGAACTGAGAAGTATCAACGTCTTGTCCTCCTCGTCGATCTTGACATCAACAGCTAGAACCTCGCTAAGAAGTTTAGATGCTCCAACACTGATGTCCCTTCCTTCATGCGTAGCCCATATAATTGTTTCTTGAGATATAGCTTGTTGGAGAGGCTTTTCGTCATATACAACGTTTCTAACCTGACCACAATCTCGTAGCGTTTCTTCATCTATCACGTCGTACATAACCTCATCTGCTAGATATATTTGGATCATGCTTGCCGCCTTTAGATCCATCGCCTCCCAATCCTCGTTTGACATACTTGCAGATTTTGCTGACTTACCCTGTAAGGTCTTGTGAAGACCTTATTGCACCAGCAATGCCTTCACCCTCTTTTACCATAAGTCAAAGTTTGCTTTGCCATTGAACTTCTTGACCTCGAACTTTGTCGTAGAACTTCCTATCTTTGACATATTGCCCTTCGTCAATTTTTATCTGTGATACCAATTTGTTGCGAAATTGATATGTTCTAATGCTAATTGTTCTGATTCCCAGGATCGACGTTAGCAGAACATGGCAATATGAATAGTATTTGCTAAAAGAAAGCTTGATATAGGGTGTGTTTGGTTGCAAGGAAGTGGGCGGAAGTAAGGAAATGGGGAAGTATAATTGCTCACTTCCCTATCTATACAAACACCGGAAAAGGAAAATAAGAAAACCCCTTTCCTTTTTCTTCTCTCTTTTACATAACCATTTCCTCACTTCCAGAGTGCTACAGTTTAATTTTGTAGTCATATAAATCTCATTTATAATAAGTTGTAGTATAAAACAGTTAATTTTTGGTCATGTAAATCTCACTTGCATTCTAATTATAATCCATTTTTTATTTTTCTCAATTAATTTTTATTTTAATATTATTTTGCGGTCAACTTTGCAGTCAACTTTTCCACTTCCACTTTCAATTACCATCCAAACACCGAAAAAGACATAACATTTTTCAAACCACACTTCCCAACAACATCCAAACACCGGAAAACTTACTAACCAATTCTCAAGTTCCAAAGGGAACTAATACCACTTCCTCACTTCCTTACTTCCTCACTTCCACCTTAACCAAACAGGCCCATAAAGTAAACTAGTAATACCTAGACAAAAGAGTAATAAAAAAGAACATAAGGATTTAACGTAGTTCGGCCCAACTTGGCCTACATCCACGAGGAGAGAACTTGAGAGAGCTTTATTAATAGACTTAGTACAAAGAGATCTAACCTTCCTCTTGATGCAATAAGAGTATTCACCTTATCTAGCTCTAGATTACAAGAGTATTACCTTCTCTTTATGCACCTTCAACTTGCTCCTCTCTTTTTTGGCTTCCTTTGGTCTCTTTTACTTGAGATTCTCTGATGTAGAAACTCTTTGAGACTTATTTGGTTGAGGCAATTACAATGCTTGGTTATAACTTTTACTTGTAGGATTTTACTATACAACTCTTATTTGTACTATGAGATGATCTTGACCTTTGGATGGTTGAAGAAGCTTGATCAATCTTTTTAGAAATTGATCTCCTTGATTTAGAAGGATTCTAAACTCTTTAATCTTTAGAATAAACTTTCATTGAATAGGAATTAAATCCTATTCATACTCCTCCTAAAAAGAAAACTCGCAGTCGCCTGAAAAAGGAAACCTCTCCATCTTAATTTGTTTCTTCTGCTTCAAGTTATCGTCTTCTCCAACTCAATTGGATTTTTGGGACCATCATCTCTTCTTGAAAAAAAAAGGCAAAATCCTAACAAAAACAAACATTCAGTGTCCCAAGATCAAAGATTTCAAGCACACACTCAGTCCCCCTTTCAGCTGGCATCACACTTTTGGCTTCTTAAAGAGAACTCCATATAATAATAAGATTATACTGAGCGAAAGCAAAAGATCGCCTTTGATAGAATAACGAGCAGGCTCTGCGGCTATGCCTGGACATAACACAGAGCTCACATGGCAACGAAACATAAATGATGAAGAAGTCATACAATTCTCAGTTGGATTGATGAGATTCCCTCCTGGCCTCTTGCTATTGAGAAACAAAGGGAAGAATGCAGGCAGCATCTCCGAGCTTCATAGGAGATATTAGCAGATCCAAGTCCAAAGACAAAAGAGAAGCTGGAGGTATTCAATCCGTGTTTCTGCCTGTTAGTATTTGGAGTGCCTCATATTCATTAGAGCAGAATTCAGCTTCAGATGGAGGCGTTACAAGCTTCACAAATTAAGTAATGACACGTACAAGCATTGTGCATGTTATTAGTCGACTATAGGTCTTATTAGTCGACTAGGTCTTGGGTTAGTCGACTAATACTTTGGTACAGTTGATTAGGCCTTACAATAGAAAGTTGAATTCTCAGATTGCATTACAGTAGTTGACTAGGTTTTAGGTATAGTTGACTAATACTTGGTATTAGTCGACTAATGATTTGTCCTAGTTGACTAGTATCAAGTTCTAGCAATTTTCTAATACGTTCTGTTTTCTGTTTTGGTTTGGCTCCGGGTTTTCTATTTCTCTGAGACAGTGTTGATTTAGTTATTGAATTTTGTGTTGAATTAGGATAATCTTAAGTGCCTATATAAACCCCTTGGGGGTGGCCTTTTAAAGGCGTGTTAAGAATTCTAGAGAAATTTAGATTTCCACCATTGAGAGTTGTGGGCAAGAAATTTTCTTGCAACTCTTGTATTTTCGTCTCTATTTTCAATAAAGATTTCTCCCCTCCTCCTCGTGACGTAGGCACATTGTCGAATCACGTTAAATCTGGTGTGCTTTGGTTGTGTGGTGATTTAGTTTTCAATTGCTTGCTAGTTGTAGATCTTCTACGCTTCCACTTCAGCTGCCGAGTCTTCAACTCGGTGTTTCTCTATTATTTAATCGTGATAAGTCACAACAATTGGTATCAGAGCGATAGCTAGCAAGATAACCACGATAACCAAGTTCGAGATGGAGAAATTCGACGAAAAGTCTAACTTCCTGTTGTGGAAGATGCGAATAGCATCATTGCTCGTAAAGGAGGGCACACACAAGGCCCTGCGTGGTATTGAGAAGAAACCATCGAAGATGGAGGATGATGAGTGAAACGATATCGACTTTCGCATAAAGGTGATGATCATACAGTGCCTATCAGATAAGGTCCTCTGCAACGTGATGAATGAGGAGACAACTGCTAATCTTTGGCTGTAGACTAGAAAGCCTTTACATGATGAAGAAGCAGTTATACAGCCTTCGGATGAAGGAAGGTGCGCCTATTCTATAATATTTCAAGGCTTTTAATAAAATTCTAAGTGATCTGTTAGCTCTAGAGGTTAAGCTAGAAGAAGAAGACAAATCTCTTCAGTTACTCTCTTCTCTTCTATCAAGTTATGACCACTTGGCGACCACCATCATGTATGTAAGAAAACGTTAGAGTTAGAAGACGTAAGGGAAATGCTCCAGAACAGTGAGCTGATGAAGAAGACAGATTCTACAGAGGAGACCTCATGATTGTTTGTCAAGGGCTAAAGAGAAAGATCAAAGAGTAGGGGACCCAAAAGGGATCCAGAGACTTCTAGTAGTTTCTCTTGCTACTTTTGTAAACCAGGGCACATCAAGAAAAATTCTATGAAATACAAGAAGATGTTGAAGAGGAAAGGTGACAAATTCTGATGAAGGTAGTACCAGTAGAAAGTCAGATCAAGCTGGGGTTGTCAAAGAAGCAAATGAGGATTCATGTGATGTCTTGATGGCTGAGTCAGGAAAAGGTAAATACTCAGATACTTGGTTACTTGACTCGGGGTGCACATACCACATGTGCCCAAAAAGAAAGTGATTCAGTACTTACAAGCCTTATGGTGGAGACTCTGTCCTGATAGGAAACGATATCATGTGTAAGACTGTTGGCATCGGCAACATCCGTATGAGAATGTTTGATGGACAGGTTCAAACCCTCACGAACGTTCGCCACGTTCCAGATTTAAAGAAGAATATTCTCATTGGGAGCTTTGGAAGCTCGAAGGTACAAGTTTTCTGGTGCAGATGGAGAAATCAAAGTTATTAAAGGCTCCAATGACGATTCTCAAAGGAGAACAGACAACAAATTTGTACAAGTTGACAGGAAGTATTATTGTTGGTGATGCTTCAGCAGCAACGGAGAAGGAGGATATTACAAGACTTTGGCACATGCGTCTTGAACACATGAGTGAGTTAGGTCTTCAAGCCCTACACAAAAGGACTACTCTACCAGGTATCAAATATTACAATCTTGATCTTTGTAAATTTTGCATATAGGTAGGCAACATAGAGTAGCTTTCTCTGCATTATAACACAAGACAAAGGGCTTGCTAGATCTCATACACACGGATGTGTGGAGATCTTCGCCAGTTGCTTCCATTGGGGGTGCTGGTACTATGTTACTTTCATAGATGATTTTTCAAAAAAAGTTTGGGTATACTTTTGAAGCAGAAATCGAAAGTATTTCAAAAGTTCAAAGAGTGAAAAATTATGATGGAAAATCAGACAAGGGGAAGGTGAAAGTCTTGAAGTCCGACAATGGAGGCGAGTATACCTCCAAAAAATTCAAAGACTACTTAGCAAGTAAGGGCATCAAACATCATCTAAGTATTTCAGGGAGACCAAAACAAAGCAGAGTAGCACAACGCATGAATCAGACACTTATAGAGTGTGCCCGCTGTATCAGATTACAGGCTAACATGTCAGAAGAATTTTTAGCAGAGGCGGTGAATCATGCGAGCTATCTGGTAAACATGTCCAAGAGGAGATATGTCAAGGAGAGTCTGTAGACTATTTAACCTTTCGAATTTTGGCTGCCAGGCATATAGTTTGGTTGATAGTCAGAAAAGGAACAAATGGAGTCCAAGTTTAAGAAGTGTATTTTCATCGGGTTCACCAAAGGAGTCAAGGGTTTTAGACTTTGAGATCCTGAAAAAAGGAGCGTCTTTACCAGCAGAGATGTGATTTTTGACGAAGAATCAATATTGCAAGAAAAGTCAGAGACAGAGGATAAAGCGCAAGGTGGGTTTCAGCTAGTTTGAAAGACATTCAGGAAAAAGAAGTTGAGTTCTCATAGAGCCCTAAAAGGCCTGAAGAGTCGGAACTCTTCAGATTCATATGGAGACGACTAGGAGGCTATTCAAGAGCAATCTTGACCGTTGAGACGGTCAGTTAGAATTACGATGCTACTAACAAGGTACGGTTGGGAAGATAATCATGTCTCTTTCGCATTAATAACAGAAATAGAAGATCCTGACAGTTACAGAGAAGCACTCGAGGCAAATAACTACAAAAATTGGATTGTAGCCATGAACAAGAGATGGAGCCTTTGGATAGAAATCAAACATGGACATTAGTCGATCTTCCAAAAGACTCCAAGGCAATAGGTTGCAGATGGGTCTTTCGCAAGAAGGACAATGAGCAATACAAGGCAAGATTAATTGCCAAGGGAAATGCTCAAAAGGAAGGTATTGACTACAATGAGATTTTTTCTCGTATAGTCAAGTATATATCTATTCGGATGTTATTGGTGATAGTTATTCAGTTTGATCTAGAGTTAGAGCAAATGGACGTAAAAATAGCGTTTCTGCATGGTAAACTGGAGGAGAATATATACATATAACAACCTGAAGGTTATATTCAGGAAGGTATTGAAAACAAGGTGTGTCTTCTAAATAAGTCCCTTTATAGACTTAAGCAGTCTCCCAGGCAGTAGTAGAAACGGCTCGACTCTTTCATGATCAAGGCCGATACAACTGACGTGAGTATAATAGTTGTGTCTATTTTAAGTAAAGTAATAATCCGACATATTTACTGTTATATGTAGATGATATGCTGATTGTTGCGAGAAACAAGACACATGTTCAGAAGCTTAAAGCTCAGCTCAAGAAGGAATTTGACATGAAAGATTTAAGAGAAGCCAAGAAGATCTTAGGTATGGAGATCACTCGAGACAGAGGCTCAAGCAGACTTTAGTTATCCCAGAAGAATTATGTTTTCAAGGTGTGGGAGAGATTCAACATGGCAGAAGCAAGTCCAGTCCCTACTCTTTTGGCAGGTCACTTCAAATTATCCTCCAAGTGGTGTCCACAATCATCGGAAGAGGAGGAGAAGATGTCTCGAGTACCATATCTAGTACGGTGAGATCACTCATGTATGTTATGGTTTGCACTAGGCTTGACTTACCCTATATAGTTAGTACAGTAAATCGGTTCATGTTAAATCTAAGAATACATTAGGAAGCAGTAAAGTTGGTTGCTACGATGTTTGCGAGGGATTGCGAGACTAGACTTGGTGTTTCAGAGATTAGAAATGGGCAAACCTATAGTACTACAAGGCTATATTGATGCAGATTATGTTGGAGATCTTGATCAATGAAGATCTATGATGGGCTACATGCTCACAGTAGCTAAGTGCATCATTAGTTGGAAGGCAGAGTTGCAAGATACAGTTGCTCTTTCAACGATAGAGGCGGAGTACATGGCTGCAGTTGAGGTATCAAAGGAAGCTTTGTGGTTGAGAGGATTGTTGAGGCGTTAGTATCTTACAGGATTCAGTTCGAGTTCACTGCGACAAGCAGAGTGCGATTCATCTCGCTAAAAATTATAGGTATCACAAACAGACGAAACACATTGATGTAAGGCATCACAAGATATGTCAGTGGGTCGTAAATGATAAGCTGATCAATTTGGTAAAGATCAGCATGAAGAAGAATCTAGCGGGTATGATGACAAAGACTATCCGGAGCATCTCTGAACTTCATCAAGGTTCTCCAAAAGTAAAGTGGCAACGGGCTCTTGGGAGGGAGCCATGTGAAGTCACAAAAGGGAGGAGAAAGCAAGGTGAATGAAGCAGAGGCCAATTTCTGCTGAGGGACTCAATGAACATGAGCCAAGGTGGAGATTGTTAGTACTTGGAGTGTCTTATATTCATTAGAGAATTCAGGTTTACATGGAGGTGTTACAAGCTTCACAAATCAAGCACGGACATATACAGTCATTGTGTATGTTATTAGTCGACTAATAGGTCTTATTAGTCGACTAGGTCTTGGCTCATCGACTGATACTTTGTTATAGTCGACTAGGCCCTACAATAAAAAGTTGAATTCTCAGATTGCATTACAGTAATCGACTAGGTTTTGGGTATAGTCGACTAATACTTAATGATTTGCCCTAGTCAACTAGTATCGGGTTCTGATAGTTTCCTAATACGGTTCTATTTCCTGTTTTGGTTTGAATTTGGGTTTTCTATTTCTCTGAAACTGTGTTGATTTGTTTGTTAAAGTTTGTGTTGAAATAGGATCATCTTAGGTGCCTATATAAACCTTTTAGGGTGTCTTTTTAAAGGCGTGTCAAGATTTCAAAAAAATTCAGATTTTCACAATTGAGAGTTGTGAGATAGAGACCTTCTTGTAACTCTTATATTTTCTTCTCTGTTTTCAATAAAGATTTCTCCCTCCTCACCGGGGACGTAGGCACATTGCCGAACCACGTTAAATCTGGTGTTCTTTAGTTGTGTGGTAATTTAGTTTTCAATTGCTTGCTAGTGGTAGATCTTTTACGCTTCCGCTTCCACTGTCGAGTCTTCAACTCGGCGTTTCTCTGTTATTTAATCGGTGATAGATCACAACACTGCCAGTGCCAGTTACAACAAGAGGCAATATTAGTACACTCCATGGATCTATACATTAAGCAATTGATGAGTCCGAGGCCTGCAATTGGTAATCATGTATGCCCTATATGGAAACTAAGCCACTGCAAAACTGGTAGACAAGGTATACGAAAGAGAAATAGCACATTCAACAAACAATCATGCTGCATGCAGATTTTTTTTTCCTATCCAAAATATGAAGAAAGAAACTTTATTTTACTCTGATAACAAGAATATGAAAGAAACTCTATTTTACTGTCATAACAAGAATATTATGAGTAATGACATGGGCCATGTAGCAGAAAGAAGAGAAGAATACGATGTTAGCATTTAGCCATCTATTATAGTAGGAATGCATATCAAGATGGTTAGCAGAAATACAAGCCAACCGATATCGAGCTTGATTACACTTGGATCAAATCGGGTTAGTTTAGTAGCAGGGGGCAGGTCGCCAGAACTTGTAAATTCAGAAGGTCACAGGGGTCTCTATATGAAACGCTGTTGAGATGGAGAAAAAACTTGCATAGATTTATAGTTTATATAGCAAAAGAGATATATACATATGCCTTGCCAAAAAAAAAAAGAGGATATGTACATACAGAGTATAAGTATGTTGTATGATATATGAAATAAATTAAATATAGATTGCTTCGCAAAGGCCTAGTAGTCATAATAAGAGCAGCAACCACAAGGAATACATAACCAGCTACTGATAGATCACCGTTGTGTAGTTTGCACATGGCACTATGTTGAATAGAAAACCCCCAGGAATGTGACACCCACCATTGCCTACAGGCTTTCTAAGGCTCCTTCATAGAAGATGGCAATGGAAGTTCGAGAGTTGGCAGATCAAGACAAAGACAAAGCCAAAGCCAATCTTCATTTGCAGGTCACTGACAGGGTTGTATAGAGGGTTGTTTACACAGTAAGCAATGTATGCTCCAAACGTCCAGTAATAGGCACAGTTTCTGAATACATTAGAGAACACAGAGCATGGAGAGGCTGTAACAAAACTATTGCTGTTCTGAAAGGTCTGATCATTGATCAATGACAAATCTATCAAAATCTTTTTGAGGCAATAACAGATGAGTTCAACAACCAACAGCTTGACAGATGTTTTTGTTAGGATTTTGCCTTGTTTTCAAGAGAAGATGATGATCCAAGAAGATCCAATTGAGTTGGAGTAGATGATGACTTGCAAAAAGAAAAAGCAAACCCAGATATGTTAATTAGTCGATTACTAAGAGTATTAGTCGACTAACACACAAGCCTAGTCGATTAGTAGTCGACTAGGGTAGATACAAAAGCAGATATAGAAAGGAGACTAAATACAATAGTCGACTAATAAGTTTATTTGTCGACTAATGGAAGAGATTAGTCGACTAGACAAATTATTAGTCGACTAATCAGGGCAGTTTTGCAGGCGCAGTTTTCTTTTCAGGCGCCCGCGAGTTTCCTCTTCTAAAGATTAAAGGGTCTAGAATTCTTCTAGATCAAGAAGATCCTAATAGAATTGATCAAGATTCTTCAAGCATCCAATGATCAAGATTATCTCATAGTCCAAATAGGAGTTGTATTATAAAATCTTATAAATAAAATTGTAACCTAGAATTTAGGTAGAGCAAAAGAGCTAAAGAAAGTTGTGGTGAACAACAATGTAAGGTCTTAAAAGCCAAGAAAAGAGGATCAAGATGAAGGTGTATAGAAAGAATGTATACTCTTATAATGTAGGCGTAGATTCAAAAGGAAGGCGAATACTCTTATAGGATTAAAAGAAATGTTAGATCTCTTTGTATCAAGTTTATTAATAAAGCTCTCTCAAGTTCTCTCCCCGTGAACGTAAGCCAAGTTTGAGCCGAACCACATTAAATTGTATGTTCCTCTTCTTGTATCTTTTACTATTCATCTTGTGTGCTCGAGATAATCGATCTCATGGCGTGCTTGAGGTCATCCATGGGGATCTCCGTATCTCCTAACAATTAGTATCATAGTAAGTATATTATCCCGGATTATACACGCAACAATTGGCATCGGAGCTGATGGTGTTCGTTCAAAACACAAGTGCTCTAGACGAAGAAAAAGATGTCAAGTTGATGAAACTCGGTGGAGGCATCAAGATGAAGAAGACAACAAGAAAAGTTCAGATTTGTTCTAAGAATCGATGACTTTTAGAGTATATTGATCAAGGTGGAGTCTTCAAGACTCAATAATGCTCAGATCTAAACACGGTAAACGCGGAGATGATGATCAGACATCGCAAATGGCAGACAGCAAGACGGTCTCGACAAGCTCAGGAGGCATCGCACAAGGCATCTCATGGAGGCTCGTTGCGGCAGCAAGTCAAAAGAAAAACATCGGAGTGTGATGAAGACGATCAATGGACAAAATTGATCGGAAGGTAGATAGATTGTACAAACATAGTCGGATTCATACGATCAAGGTGTTGAACCTATATTTTTCAATATTTTGAATGCAATGGTGGGTGCAGATCGAGGAGATTTTAATGTCTGATACAGGTTCTATATAGATCGGTTAAAAAAATTGATGGAGATCATAGTCAAAGTTACGACGGACTAGTTGTGACATGGTGACATTATTGCAGGCATTAGTGGATCTGTCAAGTTAGAAGATCATCATTAGCAGGATAATAGATCTGACAAACATCAATGCAGTGTGGATGACAACTCTGATTTATGGAAGGAAGACCATGACAGTGTGTGACGGGAAGGCCCGATAAGATCATGGCAGTTATGTGAAGACGGAGTCTCAAGGTGAAAATATCGATGAAAAGTGGACCATCACCAAGTGATCGGTGAAAAATCACAGCATGACAGGTCCTTGATAATGTTCGTGTAAAGTTGGTAAAACCATGACAGAGTTGAGGCGGATTGCCTCAAGACCGCCAGGGCCCTCATGGTCAGGATTTAATGCACTTTATTAAACATCTTATTGTTTATTGGTATGCATGAGTTAAGGGGGAGCTTCTATGAAGCTTATCTTTAATCCATGTATATATAACTCAATGAGTTTTGTCATCATCAAAAAGGGGGAGATTGTTAGCCCAAAGGCCCATCGCTCTAGTTTTGATGATGATTAACTCATGTAGTTATAGTACTAATAATCTTGTATTTAATTAGTATCAGATATTTGATCAAGATCTTGGTTGGTGTTTAGCTTCAATAAAGGATTTAAAGTCAAGTTTTTGAGCTAGCACGGTGTTGATTCAAGAGCTCGCGCATCAAGATTGCATCAAGTACTCAAGAGGAGTCTAACTCATTGGATTAAGGTTTGGACCAAGTCAAGAAGGAGAAGAAAACCTTCAAGAGAAGATTTCCAAGAAGACTTGTGTCATGTTTGTAAGTGTCAAGATTTTGTTTTTAGATTAAATGTAAATGATAGATTAGTTGGTGGATTGCTCAAGTTCATATACACTCACACACAAGATTTATATGTATTTTCATAAAAGAGTTTGTGTTTTAGAAAATACCGGTTTGTTTTTTAAGCTTCAAAATATACATGTGTTTTATCAAAACTTATTTTAGAGCTTATTGCCAAAAACATAGATATTTCATCATATATGTGTAGTGGATCATATCCATACACACTAAGCTTCAAAAGGGTTTAAAATATCTTGTTTTTATATTTGGAGAAGTTTGAAAAAATCGATTTTGAAAAATACAGATTTTTGTTTAAGCCAAAATTTATATATTACAAGAATAGTTCAAAATGTTTGTAACATGTTTTGATTTTTACTCAAACATGTTTGTATATCAAAATATATTAATGAACTTATTTTTGTAGAATTTATGTGATTTTATTGAAGGTAAAAACACTAAGTTTTAATCCCTAAAGATGTTGGACCAGGTCTTCTTCTGGTTGACCTGTCCGGTCGACCGATGTGCACAAACGTGCACAACCACTTTGGCTGGTGGGCCGGTCGACCGACCTGGTCGACCGCCAGAGAGCTCTGCTCTCTGGATCTGGCCCCGGTCGACCTGGCGGTCGACCGGTAGAGAGCTTCTGCTGTCTGTATCTAGACCTCGGTCGACCTGTGGCACAAACGGTCCAAATCCGATCGTTGGTGTTGACCGCCGGTCGATCGACAGCAGGGAATCCTGCTGAGTTGGACCCCAACGGCTATATTTTAGGAGCCTATAAATTGGGGTTCCATTGAACTGTTTTCAATAAGATTTTTGGTGGATTTTCAAGTTAGTTTTTCCTCTCTCTAAGAGGTTTTCTTCACTTGTTTAAGAGTTAATACTTCCATATCAAAAGGAGAGTTTTTAAGAGTGATTTTCAAAAAAGATTTCTTGAGTTTTTCTCCACAAAATCCATCCTAATTTTCTCACATACTTAAGCTTTTCATTGTTATATCAATCCTATAGGATAGTTGTTGTGAGAGTTTTTTAGGTGATCAAAGTGTTTAGATCACTAAGTGTTTCATCTTGTATTTGAGGAGGCGAACTCGCGGGTTCGTGTTGTTTCGAGTTTTTGTGGGAGCTCAGTGTAGAAGTGCGGCCTCGGCAAGCTAGTGTGCTTGCGTGTGTAATTCTTGCGGGAACAAGAGAGGGACAAGTGAGTCTAAGGAGTTCTAGTGTGAACTCCTTGTAGGTGTTGCGACACCGAGTGATCCGGTGAGGTCGATTCTAGTGGAAATCCTTCATAGTGTTGAAGGCAGGGACGTAGAGTAAGGGTGCTCGAAACTCGAAACAAATCTCCCGTGTTTGCTATTGCTCTCTCTATCTCTCACTTGTGTTTATATCTTGCATGTTCTTATTGTTCATATTCATTACTTGATTGATATACTTGTGCTTAAATTGATATATACTTGGGGATTGTTTACTCACACTTGTATTCAACCAAAAGAGCCATAGCGGCACCTCAACTCTTATCTAGAGGAATCTTGAGGAGATAGTTCAGAGCCCTTCACCGAAAATTCGGCTACACTCTTGTATTATACTTAGTGTGTTTAGCTTAATAGTTTTTAGTTTGCATAAATAGTTTTAATTCCGCATTAATTCATCATTAGATTAGCTAGTCACCTATTCACCCCCATCTAGATGATTTCAAAAAGATCCTCTATTCAACTGACATAAAGGCATGGTTTAAAGTCGCCGTCTCGGCCGCCGACTCGGCGGGCACTGAGACGCATCATTCGCAGTCTCTCGGATCGGTCTCGAGTGATACGCACAAAACACTACATAAAAAACTCAAAAAATTCTGAAAAAATCATGACAAATCTTAAAAAATGTAAACATAAATTTTTATACATCACATGTCCCAAACCAAGTTTGTTTTCAGGGATAATTGAAAAAAAAAAGATGATTTTGGGGGTAAATTTAAGAAATGTGGTGATTTGGGAGAAAATTTATAAATATGAAAGATTTGATAGATATGTATATGAGAAAACTCAAAAAATTAAAAAAAAGAAAAGATAAGAGACAGAGAGATCGGATCTAATTATCTCTCTCTGGCTCTCTCTTCCCTGTCTCCTCTCTCTCTCTCTCTCGTCTCTCTCTCTTCCCCTCTGATCTTGGCAATGGCGGGCAAGCAGTGATAACGGGCACTGTCTGGCTCTCTCTCCTCTCTCCCTCCCTCCGATTCGGGTCTCTCTCTGTCTCTCTTCCTCAGCCGATCTCTCTCGATCTCTCTATTCTCTGGTAGGACCTTTTGCTACAAGTAAATCTTTCAATTTCCATCAAGATTATCTCACACTTTTAGATCATAAATGTTTATATTCTCTTGGTTTTAGGCATTCAAATTTATTGACAACATGTTTATTATTGCAAGAAAGAGAATGATCACGAGTTTCATTATTTTCATTTTCACCTAATTCTTGATCAGAAATTTGTTCATTCACGTCATTCTCCTCTTCTATTAATTGTTCCGAATGAATTGGTTGCTAGATTCATTCTCAATCAAATTTTCCTGTGAAACATCATCTTTCTTAGAAAAATATTTATTTAGTGATCCTCTTAAAATTTGAATAAGCTTTTCTTCATTTTTCTTTTTTAATCTTTTTTGATATACAGGCGGTTATTTGCTAGACATTATTTAACATTTACCACAAACAATAACATCAAAATTCTCAACAATCTAACACATAAGATTAGAATCCATAGCAATATAATCAACAATCAAGCATGAAATAATATTGAACTTTAAGAATTTAACTAATTAAATAATAAATAAGAATTAATTAGACCTAATTTCAAGCTTTTTTCTTCAACTTCAAAGTCAAACTTCCATGTTCCAATTGATTAAGTAGCAACAAATTCTGTCAAAAAAAATAATATTAATTAGTATGACTAATTTTGTATAAGAATTACATGCATAACTAGAGAAATTAGAGAATTGCCAAACTTGGACAGAATTGCCTAGTGTGATGCAGACTATTCGACAAGATAATGATCATTGTTCCATCAAACAAGCTGGCAATCTCAGAAGAGAGATGAACAGACCGAGGTTTCCAATCTCAGTTTTTTAAACAACAAGAGTCTTTCTATTTTATCACCGACCAAAAATTCATCAGCAATCTGATATAAAATTTTTAAAAAAAACTCTATTATGCCTCAATATGTAGCTCATGTAATTATGACTGCATTTTTTACACCAGAAGCGCTATATGATACAATATGATATGATCAAAGAGGCCCTATACGATGAAAACTGTACTTATCTAATTGCAAAAGCTTTCACATTTATGCACAAGTATGAACTATGAACAAAAAGAAAGAAAAGTTCAAATCTTTGCTTTACTGTAAACATTCCAGAACTCAATTGAACAAAAAAGAAAGAAACAAAAGACTGTATTTGGTTTCTTGTGCCATTTTGTGGACTCAATGTATCCCTTATCTATTCTGATAAACAAATTAAAATAATTAGCCCATCAAAATGTCCAATTGATATCATTTCCCTAAAAATTTACAATATTAACAACAAAACTTATCGAAATGTAGTCACGTGAATCATTTTCTGAACTCACTATATCCGATAACTAGCTCTAAAACTGTGCGGATTTAATTGGCATCATAAAATTCACAAGATAAACAACAAATTTTACCCAAAACTCTAAAACTGTGTGAATTCTTGTGAAGCATCATAAAATTAAAAATTACAGAGTTGAAGTGCCTCATGATCTTTAAGACTTTAACAACAACCCAGTTGCCCTTGACCCACTCGAGCTGCTTCATTTAAGGTTTCTCGATTCTCGAACGCTCTCGTGTTAAACGACGGGGGAGAGGAGGGGAGAGGGGAGGAAGGCTGCCATGGATACTGAGAGGATTTATAGAGGTCGAAGAGACGCTGGGCAGTGGGCAGCGAAGATGAAGAGACCGCTCGATTCCGGGCTTCCCATTGGCAGCTAAGACGAAGGGACTGGCTCGACTATTCAATTTTTTTGATATCAGAAATATAACCAGCAAAGAAAAAGAGACTATGTCACTCTGGCTCAATTAATCATGTAGAGATCCTTTGGATCACAGTAAATTAGGATGAAAATACATCCAGTGAAGACTCTGGCTCAAGAGGGAAGAATACAAGGGACTGGAGAAAAAAATAGGCCCGCTTAGCTTTGGGCCCTGGGCTTGCGTCCTGGACCAGGGCTGGCCCGTTCGGGTGGTCGGTCGGTTGTGCACAAAGCCCAGTGCTTGTGCACGAGTCGAGCAGGCGGTCGACCGGTTTGGTAGAGAGCAAAATTGCTCTTCTAGCCGGTTGACCAAGCAACAGAGAGCAAAGTGCTCTCAGTCGATAGACCAACTACCGTGAGAGCACAGTGTGTGTTCTCACAGCGGTCGACCGGCAAGCTCCAATGGCTAAAAATATAGCCGTAGGCGATCGACCGCTAAGGCCAGTCTGGTCTGACTTGCATTTAACAGTTAGTTTTTAGATTTTTTTTGTTTTGTTTTATTTCCAAATGATTAGTATTTACTTCATTTAAGTTTAATCAATTTTTTAATTACTGAGATTAATTCTAATGATCTCACGATATTCCCTATAAATAGGACCCATAAGATAGAGTATTTTAGTTTTAAGAAAAAGATTCTCAAGCCTATAATCAAGTTTTAAGTTTTTGAAAAAGTATTTTAAAAATCAAGAAAACAAGTATTTGGAGAAGTTTTGTTTGAGTTACAAATTTTCATATCTTCAAAGAAGTTTTTTTCAATTATTTTCTCAAGAGCTTCAATTTCAAATTCTTAAGTTTTTTCACACAAGTTTGAGCCATCATCTCTATCTATTTTATACGATACTTGTTTGTGAGAAGTTTTTTATTTGTGTTCAAGAAGTTGCTACAATCTTTGTATTTCGAGTGCTTGGAGGTGCGGGCTCGGAAGAACTTGCGGGCTCGTGTATTTAATTCTTACGAGAACAAGTGAGGGACTTGCGGGTTCAAAAATTCTTGAGGGAACTTTGTAGGTGTTGTGACACCGAGTAATCTTGCGAGATCGTGCATAAAGAAAATTCTTCGTTACGATGAAGGCGGGGACGTAGAGCAAGTTGCTCGAACCTCGAAATAATTCTCTCGTGCTTGTGATTGCTCTACTTTCTCTCAACTCAACTCTACTCACTTGTGTATATTTTTCTTGCTTATCATTATTTATCATAACATGTTTGATATAATTTTGTATGCTTATACTTTGTAACACCTCGATCCCGGAATATATGCCCAGATGCGTATCCGATTTTTCACCAGTATTATTTCATTCTATTCAATTATTATTTAGTATTTAGTCTGTATTCTGTGGACCCGAGCTCAGCCCTAGATCAAGGCCCGACCCATTTTCCCTTTTTCCTTCTCTATTTTCCTACTTTTCTTTTTTTCTTTCTTATCCCTTTCCTTTCCTTTCTCTTTCCTCCCTCATCAACATCACCAGCCACCCTCATCATCACCCTCACCTACTCCCCTCCCTCTCATTCCCTGCACCACCTGCAGCATA
Organism: Agave tequilana; assembly: GCA_038442645.1. Lineage (NCBI taxonomy): Eukaryota > Viridiplantae > Streptophyta > Magnoliopsida > Asparagales > Asparagaceae > Agave > Agave tequilana. The sequence goes on from JAVJIF010012468.1 coordinate 101,448, forward strand.
CCCCCACTTCCCTTCTCTCACCACGTTCTCTCTCCCTCTCTCTCCATTTAACTCTCTCATTCTCCATGCATCTATCTCCCTCTTTTTCTCTCTCTTTCTCTTTCTTTTCTCACCATCTCTCCTCCTCTCTCCATATCAATAGTCAATACATATAATACATTACTAAAAAAATAAGTTATTATTCAAACATCATATAAAAAACATAAACGAAATACCACAATGATCATAGAATAAAATAAAACGATCTCTCAAGCAAAAAAATAATAATTATCCAAATAAGTAAATATATCAGCCAATATATCAGATATGTCATCTTCGACATCGGCCGATATATCAACCCATATCAGTCCAAAATGATATACGATAAACTTTTGCACTTATCGTATCATTTTGCATAAAATACCAGTATCTATGTTGATATATTGCATGTCGGCCGATATTTAAAACAATGGTTGGCATGATGTTTTGATCATGTACTTGTACTACTATACTCCTTCATGTTCAACACTATGTCACATAACCTGTTACTTGCATGGTTCATGATTATCACATTACAGGGAATTGACAATTACTATCATGTTATACACCAGAAATCTTATACTCATGTTTTCAGCTTGTTCAGTGTTCGAAGACCTCGGCCGAGTCGTATCCGACTCGGCGAGCTTCGAGACGACTCGGAGGCCCTGACTCGGCCGAGTCGGCCGATTCGACTCCGAGTCGAGGCCGATCCGGGCTCGCAGCTGTCCCCTCGTGATGCGTCACCGATAAAGCGAGAAAAAAATCAGACTTACCTCTCCGATCGCCCGATCGCCGCTCCTCGCCGGTGTCCGTCGCTCGCTGGTGCTACGTCGATCGCCGATCGCCACTGCGACAGCTCCAGGTACCCCTCTCTTTCCCTCTTCGATCACTCCCTCTCTCCTTTTGTCCTCTCTCTTCCCCTCAGTCTCTTTGTCCCTCTCTCTCATTGTACTCTTTCTCCCCCTCTCCGATCACTCCCTCTGACCTCTCTCTCTCCCTCTCCGTCTCTCTCCCTCTCTCTCCCTCTCCCTCTCCGTCTCTCTCCCTCTCTCCGATCACCCCCTCTCCCTCTGACCTCTCTCTCCCTCAGTCTCTATGTGCCTCTCTTTCCTTCTCTTTCCGTCTCTCACTCCCTCTGTCCCACTCCCAGCTATCTCTCTCCCTCTGTTCCTCCCCAGCTTTCTCCGTTTCTCTCTCCCTCTGTCCTCTCTCTCCATCGGTTCTTTGTCATCTCTCTCCCTCTGTCATCTCTCTTCCAGCTATCTCTGTCCCTCTCTCTGTCTCTCTCCCCCTCTGTTCCTCTCCCCCTCAATCTCTCTCTATTTAATAGTTTTTTAATTTAATTTAGTTTAATTTAATTTAGTGATTTTATTTAAGTTAGGTGATTTAGTAATTTTATTAAAGTTAACTAAATTAATTTAAATTAAGTTAAATTAAGTTAGGTAGTTTAGTAATTTTATTTAATTTAATAAACATAATATATAGTAAATTTAATTTATTTTAAGTAGTTATGTGTGATTTAGTTAATTTAGTTAATTTAGTTTTAATTTAGTTAAATTTAGTTTTAATTTAATTTAACAGATAATTTTTAAAATTTCAGCATGACTCCAAAGCAACACGATATTGGATGGGAACATGGTACCCCTGTTGGTGGAAGTTAGAAAACTAATAAAGTGTAATTATTGTGGGAAATAAGTTCATGGTGGTATCACTAGATTGAAGCAACACATAAAATGTACTCGGTCAGGTGGAAGGATGCTTGCGAGTACCAAAAGAAGTGTCTCAAATAATGAGACATCTTTCTGTAAGTAGTAAAGAAAGAACGGCCGTAAAATTCAAAAAAGAGCGACTTATGAAATCTTTAAGTGAGGAAGATTTTTATGATGGGGCTGAAGAAGATTCTGAAAATAAAAATGAAAAGTTGATAGTTTGTAAGAAGTTGAAAGACGACAATTAAAATAAGTTATGAAAGAAAGTCGTGAAATGACTTGAAGATTGGCAGAAGGTCATACAAGAGATATTGGTGACAGTAATTTGCAACCTTTAGGATCAGGGATCAAGCGTGGATTGCGTCGGAGTTCTACTACTATAGAAGTTGAAATTTCAGTTCGTGGTATTGATCCTTACATATTCCCAACAAAACAGAAATCAATTAAAAACATATTTTCAACTAAGAATATTAAAAAGTTGGAAAATCTATGGCGAAATTCTTCAACTATAATGCAATACCATTCGATGCAGCTGATAATGATTCTTACTGCCAAGCCATGATTAATACTATGGGATACTATATTGGCAATCTTTATTTGAAGAAAATGAAAGAAATTGAAGTATATATTACTTCAAAAAGCAAAATGGCCGCAGTATGGTTGCACGATCATGTGTGAATGTGTGATGGCGGGAATTTTCAAAAAAAAGCTTATTATTAATTTCATGATTTATTGTAATAGAAACATGATCTACCATACTTCTATTGATACTATTAATATCTCAAAAACTGTTGATTATATATTCTCTCTAATGGATAAACTTGTTGATAAAATTGGTGAAGAAAATATCGTGCAGGGTATAACAGACCATGAGGCAACTTTCAAAGCAGCTGGTCATTTGTTGATAAAGAAGAGAAGTTATTTGTTTTAATCTCTTTATGCAGCATATTGTATTGATTTGATATTTGAAGATATTGGCTAGATGAAATTAGTCAAGGAGACATTAGATGATGCTAAAATGATCACATCATTCATTTACAATAGCCTCAAAGTAGTGAACTTAATGAAGTTATTTATCAGAGATAGAGATTTGTTGAGATCAGGTATAACACGGTTCGCTATGAATAAGATTTGAAAAGAATGTGTACAACAACCGAGTAGCGTGAATTCAATAAGAAAAGGAGTAGAAGAAGTGTGAGAGATAAGATTTCTAATCTCATTTTGACAGATCGATTTTGAAAGAAGTCAAGAGAGGTACAAAACATTATGGATCCTCTTGTTAGAGTCTTGAAGATAATGGATCAGGACAAGAAACTTACATTATCTATTATCTATGAAGCAATAGATATAGCAAAATTGGCTATAAAGACATCAAATAAGAATTAAAAGAGGTACTAGGATATCATTGATAAAAAATAAGAGGGACAATTGCATAAACACTTGCATGCTGCTGGCAATTTATTTGCATAGAAATCATATTTGCTGACTAGAAATTGAAACTGTCATATCATAACAATCATGTGTTTACATTATTGTTGTATATTTTTTAAATCCAGTACTACAATATTCAAAAAACTTCTCTACCATCCAGAAGTGAGAAATGGATTAAAGGAGGCATTAAAATATTGAAGTCAGATTTGAATAAACAAGCAAGAAGTATTAATGAGATAATAATAATTTATTTATCCATCGATATAATATTATGCAAATATTAACACTAATGATGTGAATTCTCACAGATAAAATTATTTGTAGATAGAGTTGGAGAATTTGGAAGCTCACTGATTAGAAGAGTATTGCAATAATCTCTTCCAGCTGATTAGTAGATTAACTTTGGCGAAGAAGCTCCCAATCTACAGAAAATTGTCATCAAAGTTTAAAGCCAAATATGTTCTTCATCGGATTGTGAAAAAAATTTGAGCACATGGTTGCTGATTAATACAAAATTGTGCAACCGATTGGCAATGAAAAAATTGCATAAACTAGTGTTGTGCATTACAATATGGGATTGCGAGAAAGAAACTTGACATGCCAAAATGACATTGATAATTATTACAACCCAATTGGTCTGAATAATATTTTCAATGATGATGATATATTGGATGAGTGAATTCGGGAGAGAAAACAACCGATGTTACTACCAGATGACTTAAGTTGGTTGGATGAAGGTATTCATCGTAGTGACGAAAGTGACGATGATGATGACGACGATAGTGATGGCGGTGATGATGAAGGCGATAATGACGGTGACGATGGTGGTGATGATGATGGCGTTTATAGCGGTGATGGCAGTAATGATGAAGAAATTCATAGTATTAGTGGAGCCAACGAGGTGGTGCTATGACATGAAATTCAAAGTATTATGCCACACAAGATACAGATCATAGAGACTGAGCAGAAATTTTGCAACAATGTAGGCATTTGCATTGGTTAGTTGATTTGAGTTCTAGCGATGATTATTCGAGTGGATATGATAACTACTCACATAGTTATCATAGCCTTAAAAGCCATTTACAGGGATTGGGTTTGACATCTGGCCAGCATTCTAAACTGATTAATTTTACGCTGGTGAATATTCTACTAACAGCGCAGAATATCGATGTTTTGGGTTTTATCACCATGGAGCTGATATTGCACAACCCCTACCATCATATTACTCTGATGCTGGATCCTCTAACCAATCATCTCAGCCTACAAAATCTCACTCACAAACATATTATTATCCTAATGGAAATTATATACCTAGTTTCTATACTTACCGCGAAGATGATGATAATGATGATTTTATGCATCCTCGCAATTCAATGTGAAAATGACTACATTAGCAGGTACTTATAAATTATTTTGTATAATTTACTATATTATGGATGTATTTTGATATGACGCTTGTATTTATCCTTTTACTTTATGTTTTGTTTGCTAGGTGATATGTTTTTAATATGTGATACATGAATATTCATGTCTACAATTTTTAAAGATCTGTCGTGATTTTTTCATAATTTTTTGAGATTTTTATGTAGCGTTTTGCGCGTGTCGTCCGAGTCCGATCCTAGTCACTGAGATTGATCCGTCTCGGTGCCGGCTGAGTCAGCGGCTGAGACCACGACTTAGAACCATGAGCTTATTCCACCTGTTATAACATTCATGTTAATCCATGTAAGTAGATCATCATATATCTTAATGCTATAATTAGACAACTTACACCAGTATGAGGGAAACTGATGGGTATCGATATAATTTTTGTGTTTATGATGGCCATACAAATGTTGTGCAATTAAAACTTGAGATTCCACCTGTGGCCGCTAGAGGTTTCCGTGGGGTATAATGGCACCCCTACTCCTAAATTCTATCCGGGTGTGCAATAAGCACCTGGGCATATTCCTGTGAGAGCGGCAACACTCTAATACTGTTCGGGCGTACAATAAGTCTCGATGCTTAGTGGCACATTTTGGTTCAGCGCCAGATGCTCATGGGTTGTTGTCTCGGGCATGTACGGGACCCATTCTAAACATGGTTCATCGAGTCCCATAAGTTTTCAATAACCAACCTTGCCCGATTTGTATATGGAGATATGTGGAATGGACACATATCGAAACGTACGAACCAGACGAGTCTTAATAAATATTAATAATTTGATTGCATTTTATCAGATTAAATGCTAATTTCATGTTACACTGGTTTGTTATGAGTGGACTATGCTTGTATGACTTGAGCACGCAACACATTACCCGATACACATATGATTGCCTGTGCACGCCACTTGCTTCATTTAACGCACTCGTTGGGTTGGTTTCTAGCAATCTTGAACTTGCATGTTCATATTCCAAAGTTCAAAATGTAGTGGACCTTTAGTGGAGGATCAAGCTTTCCTTGAGGAGCAAACGGATCAGTAATAGATTATTCTCGACTTGCCATCTCTTATCCGGCTCACGAAATTCTTGTTTTTGCAGCTAGTGGGTATCATCGAGTCTTTTCATACCTTGTGTAATGTTACTTTTGCGCCTCCTAATATTCATGTAATATTAGGTCACACTCTATGATAATTTTGTACTTGTATCCCTTTTGTTGGAGTGTATATTACCATGTACTGTCATACTCTGACTCATGTACTATACTGATTCTTAGCGTACATAGCGGGTATTCTAGCCCTATGCACATGTATGTACGTCACAGTAGCGTCCCCGTACCTATCAGGCGCGTGGTGTTATATACTTGTTTGAATCAAGAAGGCAACTAAGCACCTTAACTCTTATTCAAGAGGAATCTTGAGGAGAAGTTCTAGAGCGCCTTCCTGAAAATTCGGCTTCCCTCTTATTTGTGTTAATTTTTAGTAGGTAAAGTTTTTAATTTCACATTTGATTAGCATATCACATATTCACCTCCTCTAGGTGATTTCAATTGGTATCAGAGCTTGATATTCTTGATATTCGATTTAACCACCTAGAGCGATCTTTATTTTTGCTAATCACTATTTCTTGCTACACATATGGCCAATAGAACTATTAATTGTTCACCTAAGTTTGATGGACTTAACTTTCCCATATAGAAGGTTAAAATGATCATTTTCTGAATTCATTAGGTAGTCATGTAGCGAAGGCCGTTACAAGACCTTTAGTTTGTCCTGAAAGTGATGAGGGCACATGGTCCAAAATTACCGTTAAAGAATTTAATGCCAATGCCAAAGCTTATTATGCATTGTTACAAGTGCTTAATGATGACGATATTTCTACAGTTATACGTTGCACATGCACATATGATATTTGGCACAATTTGATCACCACTCATGAGGGCACTATACAAGTTAAGAAAGTAAAGATTGATTTGCTTAGCTCTCAATATCATAGTTTTTATATGTTAGATGATAAATTTTTTATGTACTGGCAACGAAGTCTGCACTGATTTCTGGTGAAGATCTCTAGATGATAATGGCGGCGGCGGGTGAAGTTTGGGTTTGGGGTTCGGGGAGGTTGATGAAAAATTCTCAGGATTCTGTTCGTTGTGAGGTCGAGGTGGTGAAGAAAAGGTCGAGTGATGGGTTTAGATCTCTGTTTGGTGTGTTCGATTGAAGAAGATGGTTTTTGTTGAGAAGGGAAGAAAAGAAGTTGTTGAGGACGATGAACAGTAATGAATTTTTTTAGAGAGAGATGAAGTAGAAATTAGGGTTTTGAAATTATGGCTCTGATACAATATCAACGCAGAGACTTGGGGGGGGAGAGGGGGGGGAGAGAGATGGTCTGAGATCTCTCCACTCAACTATATTTATAGATACAAGAAACCCTAAACCAACTCTTATTTCTATTCTACTCCTAATACAACTCATATACCAATCAACTCCACTCGTTATACAATTCATACTCCCTAACATTGCCATTGATGACCAATCACCTAAGTTCTGCTTGAGTTCCACATGGGATAAGAAACACCAGGTCATGCCCAAAATCTGGCCAGCAACCCAAACAATCAATCAACGAATGATGATGACAACAATAAATAACAAGCCAGGATCATATAAACCATTCTCAATTCTGGTTAATATGCAAACAAACCAAATTGTAATTTCATTAAAATCACACCAAAGATCAGCTCAAATTTGCATCATGCTTCACTATATTAGGTCAGGTGGTTCCACCTTTCAAGTGTGTGAAGTGGCCTTTTAGGCCATCAGACCAACCAGGTGACACTTCTATTACAACATAATAGTTTGACCATACAAAATTTATTATTTCAGATATCACATCCATAGCAATATTTGTCATGAAAGAATAAGTTGTAGTTGTAACACATTAAGCTAAGCCTTCACTAGAATAAGCCTGTTAGGAATAAGTTTATTTAATAAGATCTGATGGCAAACTTCTGACATTACAGTTATGCTGAATTTGGTTGCTTACAATTCAAATTGGTAGATTTTTTATTTGAATTATGTGATTTGAAGGAAATACCATCTTTTGGTTTCACTGCATTTTTGAACTTCCTGTTACAGGTGCAGTTGAAACCAAGATGTTCTACTAAATTGTTTGAAAATGCTGAATTCCAATTCGATTATTTTCACAAAACATATACCAGTAACCAAATGAAAAGAAACCACATATGCATGAATTGAATTTGCCATTCCATAACTCTAAATTTTATGAATTCTGAAAAGACAATTATTATTGATTTCATGAATTGTGAGAGAAAAAACCAGAATTTCAAATTACAAATTACTAACTGGACACTAAGTTAAATTTGGCAATCTGTTTCTAGCAATTACAGTTGTGTTTGAAAAGAGTAAATTGTCAAAAGGATCTGAGAATATGATGGGCTACTAAAGGAGATCTTACCTGGCATGCTTTATTTTTGGCTCTGGTTTATGCTGTGCTAGGAATGTCATGGTTTGGTTTCAAAACCTTCTCTTGCCGTTCACAAGAACCCCACCCATCTGAGAACCTCCCACCTCTAGAAAGCAACAGAAACTGAGCAAGTGAGAAAGATTATAATGACGTCAAAAAAAAACAATCAGGAGGTTAATCGTCCAGAGTAGAACATACTGCATATATGCACGGACAACGAACTCAGCATGTTGTACATTCCGATTTTCATCAAAATCAATGGATTTATTTCGGATTTCAAATGAGAGATTGAAAAAAATGTAATCTTCAACCTGATAAGGAAATGAGATGTTCGATGCTATTTTAATGATTTAAAGAAATATAACTCTGCAAGTCCAATTGTACCAGATTTCTTTATTTATGGATGCCCAGATATCATGGTGTAGTCAGTTTTCTCCAGAATCTGCTCATTGAGAAGCAAACAAAGAAAACTGTTCATTTGAATTTTAGCAACATTTAAATTTTTAAGTGTAAGAAATGAAAAGGTTAGCTGCTTATCTGCAAGCACAATATTCATAAGAAAAAATTATGGTATTTAATTTTTACTTTTCTTAAGTCCATATGTACAACGGATTGTTTCTCTAGGAGTACTCTAGGGTAATTTAATGAATAGCCTAACACCAGTGATGCTAGGTTCTATACCTTTTTGTATGACTGTATCATCAAGCAGTACCTAGCTATGACATGGCTAAAGGATTAAACTCATTGACATACACCAAAGATAATTTGAAGAGTATTTTTTCAAACTTCAATGCAAATGATGTTACTTCTAACCTAAACCTCCAAGTACCAGTTCTATAGTATCCAACATTTGAGTGAAGCAATGCAATTTACACTTCCATTCGGTACAATTACATGAGATTCTCCCAGCATAATGTGCAATTACACAACTGGTCTAGTTTCAACACTAAACATATGCATGCAGAGAGAGAGAATGTTGCATTTGTCCTTTCTTTTATCATAATATAACTTCCCCACTCCCTCAAAATAAAAAAAAATTAAAAAAAATAACATAGCTCCCCCTAACTCTAAGTAAAAATGTAAGCGAACCAATTGATTTAACTCTTCAATGAAGATATAAATCATTGCACCACATGCACAGACACATACAGAGATGCATGCTTTGCATGAATATGCATACTTTATGATAATCATTATGGTTAACAAATATGCATTAGGTGCCGATTGTAACACAAGACATGCTAGATGAATCAACTATCACATTATCCAACTAAATTAACACGGACAAATTGTTTAATTAAGTAGTAAAAAAAAGGCTATTGATCATGTGATATAGTATAACTGAAGCCACAGCTTATCAGAACTTTAAAGATGTAGAAAGAGTAAATTTATGAAACCTTTTAAGCAATGATGGAAAGGGTAAAAACATTTAAATTACATCATCCAGAGCCGTTGCCAGTATAGAGCTTTCTTTTATGTGCTCCATTTCAATTGTTAGAGATCATTAACCCAACATACTTCTCACCACCTCAGCATTTCAATAGGTTGATATGTCATCTTAGTATTCTCATGCTAAAGTGCTAGCAAACAGATGGAAGTAGTGAAATTTATAAATCCACGTTAATGTAAACGTTTAAAGAACCATAATTTATCAAGCTAAAATGCAAATTAAAAAAATGAAATTAACAAGATCTTACCGCGATAGCTGCATTCTGATACTGCTTGAAAGCTGAGACAGAAGGAAACTTTCCCGATAAACAATGAGGCGTCAAGTTCTCCTTCTCCTCGCTCCGCCTCTGATCCACTGCCGGCGACTGAGTGATCTCCACCAGCGGACTCACCTCCTTCGCCAGATACTTCCCCGGTCCAGGTGACGTGTAGACCGCCGGCTACGGCAACGGCGACTCATCATCGGAGCCCTCACTGAGTTCTTCACTATGACGGTGATCTGCTAACCTCGCCCCCTTCTGCGGCCGTGGGAGGCCCACTCCTCTTGGACGACCACGCCGTTCGCCGAAGCCCTAAATTCGTCATCAGACTTAAATCTAGGGTTTCTGAAGGCGATGGTTGGAATTCTTGATGGAGAGGAGGGGCTTTCGGGATCTGGGGGCGGCGTCGACCCAGAGCTCGGCGTCGTCGAGATTGCGATCGTCGATTGGGAACTGGATCGATGGAGACGAAGGTAGCGAGGACATAGCGGGGGGATCGCCGGCGAGAGCGAGAGAGATCTGCTAGGGTTTTGATTTCTGGCGTTTTTGAGGTGAGAGTGTGATGAGTGAGAGATGGCGGAAGAGGCGCGATTCAAATTTGGACCGAGGGGAGCAGAGGATAATAAATAGGAAGAAGAAAATAATGTGGGGATTGAGAGAAACTCAGCTACATTTATTTATATTTTTTTTAGCCAACTCGACCACTCAGGTGTCAAATGGGCTTCTCAACGATAAAAGATACAAATGTCCTATAGTAATCACTTTAAAAAAGTGAACCGTTTTGAAAATGCAGACAATTGGTATATAAAGGACTGCGACTATGATTGTAGTTCTCACAAAAAAAATTATTTCTGAGAATTGCGACTATGATCGCAGTCCTCACAAAAAATTTCATATTTCTGATGATTACGATCATGATCGCAATCCTCTTTATTAGCACATGTTTCAGAGTCTTTATAGTACTACAACCATGATCGCATTCCTCCTTATTAAAACTGCGATCTTGATCACAGTTCTCACAAAAATGACATGTTTCTGAGTTTTTAATCACAGTTCTCACAAATATCATGTTTTTGAATCTTTATTAGGATTGCGACCATAATCGCAATCCTCTTTATTAGGATTGTGATCATGACCGTAGTTCACACAAATATGCCTTATTTTTAGTCTTTTTTGAAGAACTGTGACGATAATCGCACTCCACAGAGGACTGTGATTACGAGTCGCAATTCTCGTATCAGCATCGTCATCATCAGTAGATCCCCGTTCACCAACTACTGATTCATGCCCAATACTTTCCATATATAAAAAAACACATCGATCACAAGCGCAAACAAAACTCATTGCGAGCACGAGCAAACGAGATCTGTAAAATGTCAACTAAAAAAAAATTGGTCCCACGGCGACCCCGTGGAGGGGATTTCCCGCCCCCTTTTCAACCTCCACGGTGACCTAACCGCGTCGTTCGACTCGCGAATTACTGTGCGTCAGGATCAGAGTTGAGAGAAGAGCAAAGTCAAAGGCGATGAGGAAGAGTAAAAGAGAAAATAAAAATATATAAAGAAGTGATGGTCGGGAGGATTCAATTTATGCCGACGTGGATGAAGGCAAGTAGCGAAAAAAATATGAAATTGAGTTTTTTTTTCCTAATCATGAAATAAAGTAGGTTTCTGTA